>CAAKHD010011807.1:17500-21199 GCA_901007705.1 Fistularia tabacaria
GATGATAGCCACAAAATTATATTCCAATCCTCGTGAACAATGCACGCTTCAGGAACAAAATAACACTGATATCTCACGTTCTGCATTTATTATTTCGTACGGTAAATTAGTATCGGCAAAAAAGAATATTGTTTAGCGTTGACGCCGTCTTGGCAGAAACCCGCTCAAAAATCCAGAACGGACCTTTCTTTGCTCCAACAATGTATCATCCTGTTCCAAACCGGGCCGGGAGAGAGGATCTGGACTGTAAAGGAAAATATTTGAAGAAGTAATAGAGGGCATCGAAAGGCCAATCATTTCATATCCCCTTTCTTTCTTGTGGATTTTTTATTTTGGATAATTCTTTTTTAGTCTGAAAATTCACCAACTGCTTCTTCATCCACCATCAGAGCCAAACCCATTCTTTGACATACTTTTAGTATTAAACTTGACACACATTTTTATTTGATTATGTTATTAGGCGACGTGTTTACAGAGCGAAGTTGGCTGAACGGTCGGGCACGCAGCCAAAGGAAAATGTCACCGCCGGTAAGTCTAAAGAAGAAAGATGACAAGGTGACAGACAAAATGATAACACGCGCCGACAGCGACGTGCTCATCCAAACTGCTCGCAAATGAAAAGTGTCTTATTTGTGGTGAGGTTGTCACCGTCTGTAATGAAAATAAGATGGAGCAAGAAGATGAGGCGCCCCCGTGCCATGGTACCCGATAAACACAAAGGTGATTCTTTCGCACAGAGCAACGAGCCTTTTCACAGATGCAGGGTTTTGTAATGATGGTCTGGGCGCGGAGGGCTCAGGAGAAGTCGATGGAATCTTTGCGGCAATCAACAATTCGCTTTTGTCTTCCTGCAAGGGGCTCCTACCTCCTCCGCGGTGAGATGAAGTGTCATCACTGAAGTGCTGACAGCTGATTACATGGCAGCCCGTTGATAAAAAGCAGATCAGACCGCTGTAGATAAAGATACCGTTTACGGTACCGTAAAGGACCGTTTTGATAAAGGTACAATACGTGTAACTCTTGGCCTAATGCGAAAAACACCAGAGTTTTACAGCCGAGTAGCCAGATATCAATTTCATGGATAAAAACGTGATGGGCTCAGAGTCCTGGAAGTTGAAGGACGGAAACAGACATCTCATCCAGATGCGGGGTGGAAGCCTTCGATGGATATCAGCGGGGACGGAGCAGGTGAGGGAGGAGGAGAAGTGACCCCAGGACTGTGCGTTTGGTGTCTGTCTGACAGGCGTCCCGTTTCTGACGTCAATGGTGCAGCTGATAGCGTCCACACTTAGATGCTTGATTCAGCGCGGTGTGTTCCGGAAGCCTCTTTTCACTCCTCGCTCCCTTATCAATTCCCACTGTTGGGTGCAAGGACAAACAACCGCAGCGACAGATGTTTTTTGGTTGTGAAAACATACTTTTCGGTCGGGTTTCGGGGAACATCTTGGCTGGAGGACAAGCATAAGAAAACACAAAACCACCTGAATACCTATTATCGTGGCAATCACTGAGACAGCTTTGGTGATATCAGGATCCTTGGGAACCCAAAAAGAGCAATCAAATGCAAAGCACGATTGCAGCTTTCAGGATTGTTCATCATATTTAGTCATATTTCTATTTTACCTTTCAAAATGAAGTTAGAGTAAGTAACTCATAAATGTTTTAGGTTCATAAAAAGTACGCCTGCATTCCTGGCACCAGGAAACACCAGAGAGTGACTCTATGCAGGTTATGAAATTTTCCCGTAATCCCTCAGGAGAGAATTCTTCGACAGGATACTTTTATATGGCAGGAAACAACTTCAGCTTTGCCTGAAAAAGATTAAAGCTCTCCCAGTGAAGCAAAACTTAAACAAATGGAAGTGGATTAAGCTACATTAGGTGACGCAAAGGTCACACCTATGGACTCCGAATGGTCCATAAGTGTGTTTAAGCGGTCCATATGTAGAGTGCAGCTATGCGTTTATGGTTCATAGGTGTATATCAACTGTCCGAAGGTGTGTGTTAATGGTCCATGGGTGTGTGTAAAAAGTCCAAAGTTGTGTGTGAATGGTCTAAAGCTGTGTGTTAATGGCCCATTGGTGTGTGTGAATGGTCCATAGGCACAGGTGTGAATGGAACGGTCCAAAATTGTGTGTGAATCGTCCACAAGAGTGTGTGATTTGGCCATAGGTGTGTGTGTGAACGGTCCAAAGGTGTGTGTGAATGGTCTAAAGTTGTGTATGACTGGCTCATAGGTGTGTGTGAATGTTTCGTAGGCCCTTATGAACAGTTCATAGGTGAGTGAATAGTCCATAGGTGTGTGTGAATGGTCCATAGATGTCATATGATTTCATGTCACTATGTGTGACCCTGTGTTCAACTGCCAACTGCTCCAAGGTGAGATCCTTACTCGCCTGACTCCAGCTGGGATCGCGCAACCTTGCAAACCCTGCAAACCCTGCAAACCCTGCAAACCCTCTGCACATCTAACCCTGCACACAAAGTTGTGCAAGGTTAGATGTGTAGACAATAATTGAATGATTGAATGAAATGTTCACATTGAAAAGACTCGAAAAGATTGTATAAATACATGATGTGAAATCTTCAAGGATTTCTGTCATATCGGTCTTTTGACTGATATTCGGTTTGATTGAATGAAGACAAAAGACACTGAAATACTCAGCCAGTGTACAGTGATGCCATTATGGCGCAGGGCATGTTGCATTGTTTGGTTAGATCTGCTGGAAAGGTCACTGACACAAGGTCATCAATCATACGGCTACACCCAGCCATTATCTTCAGCAAGAAAAAGCCAGGGTTAAATCACTCGGTGTGAATTCTCACGCTTGTCTTTATGCAAACAGAAAGGCTCACGCGGTGGGCATTTAGCAGAATTAAGGTGATAACGCATCATTACACCCAGAGCACAAACCGTATTTTATTTCAAATTAAGTATCCAAGTAAAGATGCGGCTGCATTTTAAACATATCTTTAAAAATCTTTCCAAAAGAAACCAAACCAAGGAAGATTATGTAGATAGTTTGTGTTTTTACTTGGTATTTTTCATTGCAACATTTCACTATCCACCACTTAACTTTTTTTACATTTTGATTTGATATAGAATTCACCTGAATACAACTGCAAAATATTTTTGTTTGAAAAATATTCTCAAAGAGTTTACAGGAAAATTTAAAGGGCATCGAACCTCTCAAACTAGATCCACTTGAACAGCAACCCTTTAAAACTGAGGTCGATCCTTCTCTCACCCATCAATCAAACTCCTCCACCATGTGCTACATCTTCAGTGACTACACCACGCACAGGGACCTCTCAGATTTTCATTCATTTTATTCAATTTCCCCATCTGGGTTATTGTATGCCACTATTCCTCATGGTATCGCTCTCCAGTCCATTAGTTATCTTACCTTCATTATTTTCATTGGCACATTCAGTCTTTTTTTCAATCTGTTTTCCCTCCAGGGGTCGCCACAGCGAATCAACCTCCTCCATCTAACCCTACTCTCTGTATTCTTTTCTCTCACATCCACTGACTTCATGCGCTACAAGTTAATAACCTTTTTTTTTTTTTTTTTTTTTTTTTTTTTTTTAAAAAAGGTTTTTTTTAAAAAAAAAATTAAACTTTTACACCCACACTGGTTAAAATTTTGGAAAATAAAAAAAAATTTTTTTTTTGTCAAAACAAAAAAGGGGGCCTTTT
>CAAKHD010011807.1:21219-49277 GCA_901007705.1 Fistularia tabacaria
TTTTAAATTTTTTTCCCCCCCGGGGGCCCCCCCACGAAACCCCCCCCCCCCCCCAACCCCCCCCCCTTTTTTTTTTTCTCCCCCCTCCCCCTACTTTCTGGCCCCCAAATTTAAAACCTTTTTTCCTTTTTTTTTTTTTTTTTTTTTTTTTTTTTTTCAAAAATGGCTGTTACTGAAAAGAAATTCAACCTTGACACCCACATCGGTATCAACTTTGGAGACATATCAAAATTACTTTTTTTGTGCAAGTACCACAGGAGGTCCTATTTTTCTCAGACTGGAAACAAACACAGAAGTAAAAAAAAAAAAGGGAATGGCGTTGCCCAATTTTTTTAATTAAGAGTCACGGGTTTCAAGAACTTGAATTTCAAATTGAGCCAGTCCAGTTTAATCATCAGATGACGAGATGAACTGACACATGCTGGTTTTACCTCGGAGCGACAGAGCCTTCTCTCCGTCAACAAGTCAAGGCCTCTCAAGTTATGCAGACAATTACATGTGGCATTCCTCAAGGGTCAATTACAAGCCCTTTATTGTTCTCCAGATTCCATTTTTTCTTCACTCTATCACCACTTTCAAATGATGGTCGCACAGTTGATGGCACTTTTTTCAAGCAAACCCTCTCACAGAGTGCTCAAGCGTTAAATAAAAAATACTGCAATATTTATATCATTGTCTACTTCTGCCACGATTCCTCAAAGTAAAGATTGAAATAGTTTTTAAACTAGAAGCTTAACAAATAGATATAAATGCATTTTTTTGTCTTCCCGCTGTACTTCCTGCTGTTTCCCGTAAAGTTCACCACATCTCTGCTCTCTTACTGTCAAACTGGAGGAGAAATTGTGCATCCAAGCATAAGTCGACCCGGAATATGTTGCCAGGCTACAGTAAAATCTGCCCTTGTAAAATACCTTGGATCATGGGAATATGCACTAACAAGATTCTTGATGCTCTGCCTACAGATTATGCAGAGCTGAATGCATCAGAGAGTACCAAAAATATGGCATGATTGTCTCTCGTCTCTAGCTGACTGAACCCGCTGCCAAAATTGTGTTCTCTCCAAGCGCCCAGACAGGCCTTGTGTTCCTCTTTTTTTTTTTTTCAAGTAACAGTGTGTACACCAACACAATAAATAACATTTTCTTTTCTATATTAGGAAGGCAAAACTTGGGTGTAACAATGATTTTCACATGAGCACTCAATGCCAAAGCATCTCACAGCTCTAAATTTTATGCGTAAAAAAACCCTCCTATTTAAATGCAAGGTAATTATTTTTCCACCGATACGTGGACTACGCTGCTCAGTAATGTCCGCTAGGTGACTGTACTTGTTTTTTTCCTGCTTTTATTATGCTATCCGAGCTCCATGAACTCTGTTGAGAGAGCCTGTCAATGACTCGCAGCCACTCAGCGTGACAGTTTGGAAAAGCAAACAATGGAGGCCGGCCTCCACCCTGCTGACACAAACAAATCCATATGGCTTCTCAGGTGTGCTTGTATCGCAGACAAAAAGCTCAAAGTCCCGACATTACCGTTGTGTAATACTACTGACAATGCGCTGCACTCGACATCGAGCATTAGTGGTCACTGGTGCGGTTGATAAACCCGCAATGAAGAGTGACTTTGAAATGTCCAGGCAGCCTTAAGATTTTCAGGCGACTGAGCCGGGGGGAGTTGAGGTAAAAACAGCTGTGAGGTAGTCCGCTGCTAGCATTTTGGAGCTTCAGAGGAAAGAACGATGTTTGCGAGCTCGAAGTCGTTTCAAATAATTTCCGAGATCAATTGAAATTGAATTTTAACAAATAAACAAGAATGATTTACATTATGAGACAAGGGCAAAGAGATTTTGACACACAGAGTTTTAGAACGAGAAATGTCTCCATGAAAAACACTCCTTCGCAAAAAAAAAAAAAACACACCACATTGATGTAACTCTGGATCAGCAGGAAGAAAACTGAAACCTGGACAGACTAAAACTGCTTCAAAAACTGCCAGTTTTGCAAAATCAACCCTTTTCTTCCCTCTAATAACATTAAGGTTGTTTTGCATCAAAAAAGAGTGAGAGTCCGCCGATAATTAGTGAAGCTGTCGAAGGATATTAGTAGAACGCCGACGGTTCCGGTATTTCTATCCGCTTACATCAACGAGAAGGTCACAAGCAGAAGCGTTTGTCTGCATGCTCTTATTTTGGCAGGCCGAGCTGTGCTTGGGTCAGACATGGATCATATTGAAATCAATAGTTTGATGGGCTAAAATGGAAGAAGTCGCCGTTGGCGATGAGTCGCATCATGACATCGAGTTTTTCTCTGAGAACTGGCCTTCTTCCCTCCCGGAAGAACTAATACTGAATCAACGGATAAAGCTGAAACAGACCAATTTAAGTCACCAAGGTGGTCATCCGATCCCTTTGTCACACACACACACACACACACATACACACACACACACACACACACACACACACACACACACACACACACACACACACACACACATACACACATCCAAAAATGACAAATTGCAACTGATTACTTTTTCTCCTTTCAGTGAAAGGTTTTTTTTTCATGTAATTGCTCAAATGCGTTTGTGTTTAGTTCTCCTGCCGGCTGATTGTATAACTGAACCTCTGCTGAAAGCTTCCTCCAGTAAAGTAAAGCCAATAGCCTGAATGCAAATGAGAGCAGACCCTGAGACGTGGAGATGTCAGTCATGATCCACTCTTGGCTGTGATAAAGTTTCTGTTTTTGTTACCACACACTCTGGTCCAAAAAAAGGGCATCAAAGTATTATATCCACTCCCCGGGGATCAACACTTACTTCACGAAGTGTCACGTTAGCATTCGAAGGGGAATCTGTGTTTTAAAGAAAAGGAACCTCGACATTGTCTCCGCTCCATCGTAAAGACCTTTGCCGTGTTGGGTTTCACTCAAAAACCCTGAAGGTACGGTCCATGGAACTCCAGCTACAAAGGAGTTGTTCCCATACAACCGTGTCAAGGTGGACACACCAAATAAAATTGACCTTGTTTCTGTCCAATCCCAAGAAAGAAGCAGAGCTATATAAACATCTGCAGCCTGATATTCCGAGCATCGCAGACTGCAGGAGTGAGACGCCGAGGGTGGGTTCCATGTCAGGTGAAGAGAATCTTCGATCTAAGCTTCTGAACGAGCGGGAATTTTCAGAATGTCCCTCTCTTTCGTAGACATGACCACATCAGGGGACACCAAAATGAGCCTCATCAGTCTGCTCATCTTGGCAACTCTGGTGGCAAGAAGCAGCCAGGTGAGCTGCCAGAGTGACTACCGACGTCCAGGTACATCCAGATATTCCATTCGCGATTGTGATTTATTTGGAGATTCTTGCCTCTTTTAAAACCTCGCATTGAACCTGTTTCATACTTATTAATTATTTGGGGCCAAAGCTGACATGATATTTTTTTGGATCTTCTTTGCTGATATCTTTGATTCTCTTTGACAGCTGGTTGGTCCGTTTTTTTTTTTTTTTAGGAATACGAATCAAAAGAGCAGTCAAAAAAGTAATAAGGCTGATGATAAACAGATTGATCCATGATGGAAACGCTCATGAATTGCAGCGCTGGCTGGATCTCCCGCCCCTCCGGAGGCCTGCAGGATGCTGACGATGTGATTTCTTTGTAGTGACGCTCAAAAATTAAGCAAATATAGCCAAATGTCAAAATGAGGCGTGACTTGGGGCTACATTTAAAATATAAAAATGATCTTTTCTGAGTCGTTTCTTAGCTTCAGACTCCAGGAAAAACTGTGAAACACCCCGAGAAAACTCCTCTTCCACTATAATTTTAACCAAATCACAGGCTGTTCTGTTCTACAAAAGGTCCTTTTGATAACACAGTAATATTATTTCATTTCCATTGACTGTGTCTCGGCTGAAATTGTTTGAAGTCCCTCTGGGGAGGCCCGACTCAGACTCCAAGAACCTCTGCTCCGTTCGAATCTTCATCAGGCAAAATGGGATGAAAGAGAAAAAAAGCCATTTTAATAGAGGCGGCGATAAAGACGCATCATCTCGCCACTTAAAAAGGAGCAGAGACAGAGAAGAGAGGGAGAGAGAGAGAGAGAGAGAGAGAGAGAGAGAGAGAGAGAGAGACGCCGGTTGAAGACGATGATCACAAGATCGCACACAACAGGGACTCCCTCTGGGTCAACAATAACACAGGCGTATAGGAAATCTACTTCATATCTGGTTCAAATGTGACTCATAAATTATTCACTTTGGACCAAAAAACAAGTTGTCTTCAGGTCCTCCTGCATGCGTTTTCAGATGATAAACAGAAAATTGCACCCCAAAGCGTAAAAGAAAAAGAAAAGTAGACATGGTGGAGAAGAACTCGAGCAGATAAAGTCATTTCTACGAGGTCAAATCTTTGTGCATATCAGGTCCATTTCTAGAAATTGCTTTATTCTGACCGGTGACATGAACAAGCCATGAATTGACAGGCCTGCCGTCTCCTCGCAGAATACACCGACATCTCCGTTGAGTGCGGCACATCCTCCATCAGCCTGGCCATCCTCGTGTGTCCCGTGGTCTACTCCGGCTTCAACGAGTCCCTGCTCTATCTCAACTACGTTTTTGACAAACCCGAGTGCAAAGGGACACTGGACGAGTCGGTCAGCCCCGCCGTCGTCCGCTTCACCTTCCCCCTGAACATGACCAACGCTTGTGGCAGCAACTTCCGGGTCAGTAGAGTTCGGAGGAGGACAACTTTTTGTTTATTTTATTTTGTTTTTTTTGTGTGCTTGACTTCATGAATGTCGCCTCCAGACCACCAGCACAGCCGGCACAGGGATCTTTGTGGACTTCTCCAACGTCCAGACGGTGAATGTCAGCGGTATGGTGCACTCCCACGACCTCACCACAGCCGTAGTCACCTACAACGCCGAGCTCAAGTATTTCTATTCCTGCGCGTACCCTCTGGAGTATCTCGTCAACAACACCGAGGTGGACGTGTAAGCGCTCTTGTTTCCTTATGATGGCTTTCACGGCTTGTTCATGATATGCGCCTCGACGTGTTGCTATGTGTGGGAACTGACACTCTCTGTGAAACATCTCATGGTAAGTTCTCTCTGTCAGTCGGGTTCTTTTGCTATAGGGCCGTTTTTAAATAAGTCTGCTTATTTAATTGGGATTGTTTTTTAAGCAAATGTTCTTGCTGTCTTGCACATCTTCAGTGGAGCTCCACTAAGAAACTTGGATTTAGGAATTTACTTACGGTACATAATCTTGTACATAGATTGTGAGGCATTTTCCAATTCATGCAAGATGAATAAGAATAAAAATAAACGCCCGATTAAGACATTCATTCTGTGTTATGACAACAGGTTTAAGCTGAATTGTTTTTTTTACTCTTGTTAATTATACATTTTATGTTACCTTTCGTCGCCTTCTTGAAATAATCGCTATGCCATTTTTTTAGCTTTTCAGAAAACACAAAAAACTGAGCCATATGTTGAATAAGAAGTTGATTCAAGCAAAAAAAATAAAAAATCAAACCTGGAAAGGGAATGAAGTACAGATTTCTGAGTCTCTTTACCATACACAATAGTAGTTTGCTTGTAATTGACATTTTCACAAATAATTCAAAGTTCACCACTGACATCTGCCTCGAAGGGGAGAAATGGTGAAAATAAAAAATCCACAGGAAAGAAGACCAGAGCAGGTTTTTTGTGATTTCCATCGAATGATCTCACTGTTTGTTTTTGGTTTATTCACCAAAACAAATACAACCCGATATGAGGGCTTACATGCATGTATGCTTCAGGATCACTGTCTCGGACACAATAGGCAGAATGTAAACATAGCCTACACTCATGTATTGTGGAAATAATCCCCGTAGTGTAGAATAACGATGCAATATGCCGCCCGACATGTTTCATTGGGACAACTCCTCCCTGTTTCTGATGCCATGTTCTTCCATGTAGGTCAGCATCCTCAATCGCAGTGAAAGACAACAATGGGAGCTTCATCAGTACGTTGCGCATGGAGCTCTACAAGGTAAGCTGAGATGTCTGACCTTGCTTCGATTTACGTTCAGTCACGACTGTTTATGTTTACATTTTGGAGGATCTCCTTTTTTTCGGAAGTGTTGTCTTTCTTGCTGTTTACACGATCCACTGAGTTATGTTACGGTCGGCCATGTTCATTGTTGGGAAAAGAAAAGGAACATTACACCAGACGGTCATTGGTCAAATCCACAAGACAGGAAACCGGTTAGTCCAGAAGAGGCCGGTTTATTTAAGAGAAGAAACTTGAGATTAATTGTCATCCAGGTGGTTGAAATCAGCTGTTCAGCTTGGCTGAATAATAGGGAGTCGGCCCTCAAGTTAATAAGAGGAAAGAAAAAGAAATGACACTAATGTAAACTGTAGATTCAATGAAACAACACAGGATGTGTTCTGCTGACAGGATGACAACTACAACACCCCCCTGATCATACCAACTCAGGGCTTGGAGTTGAAGACCACCATCTATGTCCAGGTCAAGGCGTCCAATATGACTGATCAGTGAGAGCTTCTCTTCATCAGGCCGCCAATGTGTTCCGGCTAAAATTCATAAAGGACCATTTTGTTAAGTAATTATCTTAGCTGATTGCGATTGGCCCTCCTCACCAGGTACCACGTCCTCATGGATCGATGCTACGCGTCGATCTCCCCTCGCCCCACCGACTCCACTTTCTTCAACCTGTTTGTCTCGTAAGTCATCAAATCCCGTTTGGAGACAGTCGAAGGTCATGTCAGGCTAATGCCGCTTTTTTTTGTTTTGTTTTGTTTTGTTTGTTTCTTTTCGTTCGTTATTTTTCCTTCAGCTGTTCTCAAGATGACATGACCACCATGCACGAGAACGGGGACAGCCACCATGCCCGCTTCTCCTTCCCAGCCTTCAGGTTTGTCGAGCAGCAGAATGAGACCGTGTCCACATACTACCTGCACTGCATCACCCGACTGTGTGAGATCAGTACCTGCGACGACTTCAAGGTCGGTGGCGATGTGTTGAGTATTTGCATTAACATGGTTATTATCAGTAAAACACATGGTAGGATAAAATTACCAATATACTGTATATAATTGCTATTACACTATTATTAATCTATCTATTTATGTATCTTGCTGTCAGCTTATTTATTGGGTGCTAGTGGCTCTGCCTCACAGCAAGGAGGTCCCTGGTTCGTTGCGGGTGAAAAGGCGAAGATGTCTTCCCATTATATCTCCCGTAATCAGCGCCGCTCTTTTCTATTCCTCTGCAGCAATGTAACTCCAGGAGAAGGAGAGATGTTTCCACCACGGGTGTCACAGATGCCACCACTCTGTCCATGGTCGTCCCCATTGTCACCAAAAACTGTGAGAACTGACAAGTCCCCACAAGATTAGCATTTGAATCCAATTCGCTTTGTGAAAATAAGAAAAACAGCCAGAAGCAGTAAAAGTGTGTCAGATTTGTTTCCGTGCTGGTAATGCATATTTCTTGCACACTTTGTGAGACTGCAAGGTTTTATTTAAATCACAATTGGTGTTTAGACTTTGTTTTTCATGAATGACTAAAAAGGGATTGAATGTAATCTTTAAATCACAAATGATTATTGTAAAAGTATCAGACTGACATTAAACATTTTAGCTGCACCGCGAGACACAATTTAAATTTTCATTTTTTTTTCCTCTTGTCGTCTCTCTTTCAGCGCTGACATCGAAAGAAGGTAGGGTGCTGTTTAATTCCTCACTAAATTAAAGTTTCATTAAAAAAAAGAAAGGAAACTAAATGTGTTAATTCATCCGTCTTTCAACCGTTTCTTTGGGTAATTCAGTAAAAAAATGCATCACGCCTGCGGTTGTCCGGTCATTTTTCCTGTCAAGGAGTGACGATGCCTTCACTGAACTCCAGTATGTGTGTATTCTGGTTGTCTCGAGAGCAGTGGTGTCGGGCAGCGGCCTGGACTCGGACGCCAGGATTGGTCTGGGGATCGCCGTTGCCATCCTGACCGTGGCCGTCGTCGTGGTCGTGTCTGCGGCAGCCATCATGTACAAGAGGCTCAGACACATTTAGAACAAGGACACGCTCGTGCACTTGGATGGATGGCAGCGAATCGATGGATGGGTCACTTATGGCTTACGACTGCGGTGTCTTAGTACTGTGTTGAATTCTTCTTATATAGCACGTTTATGTTTGGTTTTGTGGTCTTGTGGTTGTAGTTATTGAAATAAATCTGTATCATTAAATTTCAAATTTCCAAGTGAAAGCAGCACAGAAGAACCTGCACAATTAGAGGTCTCACTTGATTCAGCCAAATGCGTTGCACGAAATGATGAGAAGCTGATCGTACGTGCGCCCGGCCTTCGGCCGAGCCGTCTTACTGCGGTAAACATATTTTGGATCTGAAACTGCAGAGGGACATGCATACAGATTCGGCGAAAGAATCAACCCTAATACTATTTTATTGAGTTATTTAAAAGTAATTGTGGTTTGAATTGAGTTTGAAATAAAAGGCCCGCAGTTATTTTTCTGCTTTATGATTAATCATTTGAAGTGAGTGAGGGGGGGGGGGCATTAAAGGGTGTTTGAGAAAATAAATAAATAAATAAAAGTTTTATGCTTTTGCGCATTCTCAGTTTGTGTGTGTGTGAGTGTGTGTGTTTCTAATAGTGACTCTGCATGTCTGCGCATAACGCTGTTTCAGTGTTTTGCTAATTAGATCATGAAGTAAATGTATTTAAATGTTCCATTTAACTGAATTAAGGTAAATGAAAAAAAACATCTTAATCCCATCCTTTGACGGTAATCCAATTTTGCCAAAAGTTTTCCCCAAGTTGCAAAATATTGCTCTGAAAAGAAGCTCTCTGAAAATAGAAACCATGGGATGAAGGTACATTGATGTTTCGTGAATCCCAATTATTTCCCGTGCATTAGGAGACACGTTGCATCCAGTTTGCAGGAGATTCCAGCCCACGACGGAGGTTCACCTTCTGCTGTAATCACTATCTTCCTTCTCTCAGCTCCCACCCGGAATCGAACAGCTGTTTCACGTCAAAATCTCTTCCTTCCTGCTGCTCCCTTCATGGGTCGTCACAGCCAATCACCTGCCTCCATCGAACCCACCCCCTCTTCCTCCCATTCAATCGTACTTAATGTCCTCTTTCACTCCATCCATTAAACGCCTTCCTCCTGGCTTCCTGCCCTGGCAGTACCAACCTCAGCGTCCGTCTCCCCAGATCTTCCCTTTTCCTCTTGTGTAGATGTCCAAACCACAACATCTAACACGTCGCTCAACATCTTCATCTCTGCGGCCTCCAGCTCTGGCTCCTGTCTTTTCCTCGGTGTCTCCAAACCAGACAACATGGCTTCCCTCGCCGGCATCTTCTCCTCCTCCCCTTTAACTGTTTCATGTTGAAACGCTGCTGCTGGAGGAAAAAATAAATTAAACAAACACCTATGAGTTGGTGCCTCATGGAATCAAGACTTATTTGACAAATATTAACCTGAATCCCAAAATTCTAAATTTTGAAATCTCAGATTTTCGCCGGCGGGATCCGTTTTTTTACAGGAAGATCAAACCCAGATTCCCATTGGCTCAGAGCGGAGAACGCAAACTGAGCGGAAAGGTGTCTCTTAAGGTGTTGAGATACAGAAAAGCCAGTTAATCAAACACGTTTGTTTTCAACTCTCGAAGGAAAAGCAAACAAAATGAAACCGGGATTATAACGACTGCATATTTATGAACCATCCCCAGTGTTTTAGATTCTGAGCATCTACTAAACCTGAACAGCAATCTAATTCTTAATGCATCTCCCCGTAATTGCAACCATAAAAGATGTCTAATATGAACATTTCATAATAAATGACAATATATATCCTGATGTAATCTGATTATTTTCCTTCTATTGTCCTTCTGTATGAATCAGTGGATCATTGATAGATTGCCTTTTCAGCCACCCATCTTTGCCATGCCCTTAGCTGCTTAGTCACAGTAGGTTTTGATTGATAGGGCCTCCGTAGACATTTCCTGGAAGGGATAGTTTTTAACATGAAGATTAACATTTATATGGCCGAGATATGTTGTTGCATGTTAACGGGTAACCAGGGCCGGGGCACATAGTGACTGACTGTGAACGATGAAACAAAAATTATACAGGAAAATATATGCATTAGTATCGATTAGTGTTTGATTGATAAATGTGATAACACGGCTCGCAATATCATCTTATCTAAATTGCAAATTATGTTGAAAGTGTACCTGAAGATATATGCACCGCGACACCCGGCGATCCAGTATCTGTCTAAGGCTCCTGACACCTCGAGATGGGGGAGGGGGGGATTGTTTTGAAAGCAGGACACGCATATACATTAAACACGCTGTCCGCATCAACATAGGAGGCTGCAGGATGACCCATCGCCCTGAACCTAAACACAGACACACACCCAGATGAACTTCACGCAGACCCGCTGGGTAATCCTCAATGACGGGGAAACATTCTGGGAAAGCGTCTTTAAGATTGCGCTATCGGGTGAAGGGATTCCTAAAAACCCTACAAATGATATACATTTTATAATGTTGAGTTTGTTTTGCAGTGCTGCATAATGTTGCATGCATGCATCAATAGTCAGGGCACATTTCACCCGAGGACAAATGAGGTGAAGCGGACAAAGGAAAGGTGAACCGCGGATTTAACCTCCAAGACTTTTGGGTAAATCCCGAGGGGGGCGGGGGGGTCCCCAAAACACCTTCAACAGTGGCCACAAATGTCAATCATCATAATATTCTGAAAGCCTCCTCTCTTCCCCAGATTTATTCGGAAACACCCTGAGAAATAAATATAAACTGAATAAAAGAGGAGTTTTCAACTGGGCCAAATAGGAGCTGCAGTAGTTTGATGTTAGATGCATCATACTGAATGCTGATGAAAAATTTAGAAACACAGTGAATGATGAATAAAATAAAATAAAATAAAATTAGTTAAAATTAAATTAAATTAAATTAAATTAAATTAAATTAAATTAAATTAAATTAAATTAAATTAAATTAAATTTAAAAAGAAATAGAATAAAAAGGTGAAAATAAAATGGATACTAAAAACATATCGTTTTGCTAAGACAAAAACTCCTCCCCTTCTGATGCTCATGCTGCTGCCTTCTGCTCATGGTTCATCCATGATGGGTAAAATGCTGTGGTGAAAGTTCACTGATGTTGTGCGGTACATAAAACTGAATGTGACAACAAAGTGTTTCCTTCTTCTTCTTCTTGTCCTCTTTGAACAAATGAGTTGCTCTTAAAAACGGATTGGGTCTTTCAGGTACATTCCAGTAAAGGCATCATCATCATATGGTTCATCTGAACTTATCTAAACTGTGTTCATCTTTCCACGAAGTAAAGCAGAAGTGAAAGCAAGCGCTTAGAAATAAGATGAGTAAGATGGAAAGTTCAACCTATGAACTGGTAATCTGCTGACAGCCTTCATCATGTGCCAAATAAAAAACCCAACTGACACCACGGATACTTCACCTGACCGTCTGTTCTCACTTTCCCGCTGCAGACGTTTGACTCTCTGGTTCATTACAGGCAATCTTTTCATGTATCCCGTTCTCCTGCACGTGGCTCTCTCCATGTGAACCCACCCTTAGACAGTGGCTCAGACAGTTTTCCATTCTGGCGCTTCCATTTGTATTCTGTTTGGACTGATATTTCCGAAGTAAGTCTTGTTTATCTTCTTTTTTCTTCAGAGATTTCCAAAGACTTCCCTTGTTGCTGGAGAGCGAACGTCCACATTCTCATCTTGGCTGCTTTGAACCAACATCTCTGACTAAATACAGCAGATTTTCTTTTTCGCTTAGATCTATATGCGCAAGTTCTGCGGCGCTATAAAGACCATCAGCCCTTTTAAATCGACCTCCTTTTGATAAATATGAGCTAAAACTTTTATCAGGTTATGGGAATCTTTAAACTCACTGATGCAGAGCCTTTTAAGCAAACAAGCAAAAACATTCAAACAAATTTATTTACACCACAAAATGATACGATATTTGATATATCTATGTATCTATTAACTCCGTGACCTTCGTCCTTAGCAGTAATTGGAAGTAAACATGCTGCTTTGGATCAGTCCTTCAGAGCTCAGACTGGTCGGTGGTTCAATTCCCTGCTACACCTGACGGCCTGCCTAGCGCCCTGCATGGCAGCCCTGCCGTCACCGGCGTGCGAATGTGTGTGTGTGAATGGGTGAATGCTATCTAGTGTTAAGTGCTCTATAATGTGAGAAAATTTACCATCTTGCTCGCACCGTAGAACCGCTCCTCCTCCGACGCTGTCTGGCTCCCTTGCACACAATAAATTCTCCTACGCTGTTCAAGGCTCGACACAAACATCGACATTATGGCACCATTTGCATTTGGTCATGAGCAGCTTTGGAGACACTCACCGCACATTGCTCCAAATGCTTGACGTTTTATACTCAATCACTGAGAAATAATGCATCGGTTTTAATTCTAACAAATATCAGCCGCGTTAAAATAACCAATTCATACAAAATACTTCCCGAGCAGATGTCAACATGTGAAAATTGCAGAAGAAACTAGCGAAATCACATGATGGCATGGCAAACCTTCGGAAGAAGATGAATTGGAAATCAATTTGATATGATAAATGTAGATACTCTTCTTTTCCTCTCAGCTGCTGCCTTCAGGGGACACGGCAAATCAGCCTCCTCCATCTAACCTTATTCTCTGTATCCTCTTCTTTCACACCAACTCACTTCATGTCCTCTGTCACTCCATCCATAAATCTTCTCTTTGGTCTTCCTCTAATCCTCCTGTCTGGCAGTTCCAACCTCAACACCCTCCAACCAATATTCACTATCCCTCCTCTGCACATGAATGAACCCACCCAGTCTGGCTTCTCTGACCTTATCTCCAAAACATCTAACATGCGCTGTCCCTCTGATCTTGATCCTACCCATTCTCGTCACTCCTAAAGAGAAGCTCAACATTTCCATCTCTGCCGCCCCCAGCTCGGTTTCCTGTCTGTTCCTCGAGGCCACTGTCTCTAAACCATACAGCATCACTCGTCTCACCACTGTCTTGTACACTTTTCCTTTCATTGTGTATGATATTCTTCAATCACAAAGGACCCCTGACACTTTTCATGATCCGTTCCAACCCGCTTGACCGCGTCTCTTCACCTCTTCTCCGCCCTCTCCACTCCTCTGGGCTGTTGACCCGAAGTACTAAAAGTCCTCCACCTTCGTTGACTCCATTCCCTATAGCCTGGTCGTTCCACTTGGGTCCCTCTCGTTTCCATACCTGAATTCTGTCTTGCTTCCTTCGGCTGACCTTCATTACTCTTCTTCCAAGAGCATACAAGATTTTCCTCCAGCTGCTCTCACGCCAGATCACAATGGCATCTGCAAACACCATCGTCCATGGAGATTCCTGTCTAACCTCATCTACAGCCTGTCCATCACCGCTGCAAATAAGACGAGGCTCAGAGCTGACCCCTGGTGTAGTTCCATCTCCACCTCGAACTTCTCTGTCACACCTACAGCACACCTCATCACTGTCTCACAGCGCGCATACATGTCTTGCACCAGTCTAACATACTTCTCTTTCACTCCAGACTTCCTCATAAATTACCTCAGCTCCTTTCCTGGCACCCTGTCGTAAATATAGACATAGATTTCATAATACCAAAATAGTTGCAGGCCAAATGCGATTCATACAAAAACAAATAGTTGGTAGGTTACAAAATTCATTTTGAAATATATGTGTGTGTGTGTGTGTGTGTGTGTGTGTGTGTGTGTGTGTGTGTGTGTGTGTGTGTGCGTGCGTGTGTGTGTGTTACTTTGCAAGATGAGTCAACTTGCCTGTAAAACGCACGTTGCTGTGTGTATTGGAGGCAGTGGTGCTCATGCACGCCCTCCTCTTCGCTCTATGGAAGGATACTGGCTTGTTTTCATGTAGGATTTTTGCAGCTATAACCCAGAATTCGTCGCTTTCCATCAACAATGACAAAATGAAAGGATTAGATGAATCACTTTGCATTAATAAACCGTAAGTGTATTCTGGGCACTTAAAGGAGAATCGAGGATAAAATAAATGGGTTTGCTTGCACTCCAGACCGCAGCGCATTTACAGACTGGAGCGATATGTAAATGCCTTCATTCATTATCTACAGTCTACGGCATAATGGAGCAGACACTGGCTCTGAGGCAAGCACACCCCGGACAAGGTATTACTTAATCGAAGGGCTCAGCCTGTGCAGGTAGGGGGACAGCACCTCACAGTGATGCTGTTGAAATTACAACGCAGCGAAAAGAGCGTTACCCATTAAAAGATCTGAATCATTCACAGACACCTGGAGCAGACTTCCCCGGGACGCACTCCACTAGCTCTCCCTTATTATGTTGGTCATTGTTGTTTTCCTTTGCGCTTCCTGCCAACGGACGTCGCTGCAGGTTCTTACTGTTTGCGCCGCCTTCACTCCAGAAAGTATTCTTTTTTTAAAAGAAGTCTGTTTGGAACATTTCCCTTTTGTTTAAATTTTTTCCTTTTCCGTCTTAAACAGCAGAGGCTGTATTTTTAGATAGAGGGCAAATATCTCAAAAGTGCAGAAAACTGCAAATGTAACTCACAGTAGAGGTTGTTCTGGATATTCGCTCCTTATTCTTGTCCCAAAACTCAGCAATGCATAGGGTTTACAGTGTATGCATTATCATTGTGCTCTTTCGTGGTACGATCCCCTTCTTGAATTTGACCTTATACAGCATAACTACATTTGGTGTTTCAGCAGCTGAGCGTGGGAGCTTCCATGTGGGGAGGTTCTACACAACATTTCTCAAAAACTCTGTCTAAACAGATTTTTGATGTGCTACAAATACTCACGTGTTTTCCAGGACGCCGCTGCACTCTGACCGGCTGACGCGCCGTCCCAGATACATCTGATTAATTCAATCAAGAGAATTACATATTTCTGTCTGACCCTGCTCACACAAAAATAAAAATAAAAAGATTCCTCCAAGCGGGGGGTGATGGTGGTGGTGGTGGTGGTGGGGGGGGTTTAAAAGTCCGACGATGAGCTTCCCATCAGACAGCCCTTGAGATAAAGTCCCTCCGATTTGCTTGGCGGCAATAATTTATTGGTCTATGAGCAGCGAGTATTACATTAATCATCAGAGGTCTTTCCATTATTGATTTATCGTTCTTCTTTGTCCCATGTCGTCACTTGTCAGTGACAGTAAATTGGCTATAGTTGGAGAAAGCATGAGAGGTCTCAACATGACCGGACAGCGAATGACCAACCTTGCAGAGAAAACAATTTCCATGAAATTCTGCAATAGAAATAACAAGAAATTTTGTTTGTTATGCGTTACATAGATGAGCCTAGCAGTCGGAACATTGGGGTTTGTCTTTCATAACAGCGCACATATAAGCATGGAAATCAACGATGAAGCGGTTCCTGCCGGGACTACCTGTTTCCCCATTTATCTTGCCCCTTCGATTTGGTTGGAAAGCTCATGTCAGTCCAACTGCTACAGGAAACCTCAGCCTGGTAAATCAGCACAAAACACCTTGAAACAGAAGACAGCCGAGCCACGAGGTAGTTTTATTCAGGGCACAGACACGAAACATTCTGTTACATCTTAATGTAATCTAATCTGATCTAATCTGATCGGTCCTGACATCGCCGGGGGCTTTGCCAACTTTTTACCCGACCCCGTCCTCCGTCAGAAGCAGCCAGATTACCGGGATGAAGATGCTCGGCAAGTGTGTTTCTGTTTATCAAATTGGTCCAAAGTGTCCCGCTTTCACGTTCTGAATCCAGATCGCCCTCACCCGCTTGGCGTGGAGGTGGAGAAGGAATCTTCCCAATGTGCTCAATGTGCAGCCGTCTGGGCCGGACGCAGGTGCCCGGAGGCGACGCAGCATTTTTTGGGGCCGTCGTCGGTGGCGGTCCCTTTGAGGTCTGCTGGTGTTTTTCGGTTTGCCTCTCTCAGCTGGCGGCGAGAGGCTCCACACACAAAAACAGCTTTTTTTGACTTCTTAGAAACAGCAGCCACTGAAAGTTGAGGTGCCAGCCTGCACCCAGAAAAAAAATTAATAAATCAACGTTTTTCTGCTATCACGCTGACGTCTGATGTTACGGCTCTCTATGTAGGGGGACGGATCCTCAAATGTGTTTTAAAGCGTGTATATTTCAAATTTAATTCATTTCCTTTATTTGCGATCCGCCACCGTGTAACCACAAGGAAATAGACAGCAGTCACAAGTAACTAATCGCTGTCAGTTTCACTCTTGCTTTGCTGTGTTTTGGAGCTGCTTCAGTAACTCCAGCCAACCAGGTGCTACAAGCACACATTGACTTTCCACATGACGGGCTTTGTTTGACTTTGCCTGAAAATAATGGGCTGGAATTTCTTTTCCAGCTCTGCTGAAAACTGCCACATGGAATCAAAAGGAAGCTCCATCAGCAAGATGCTCAGTTACCGAGAGGGGGAGACGTGTCGGGGTGTGGTGGAAGGAAAGTTGACAAGAGAGTCTTGGAGACTTTGAACTTGCCAGCAAACACAAGTGAGTGGCATTGACACTTCAAAAGTATGATACAACACACACACACACACACACACACACACACACACACACACATATACAAGCTTGCATGCGTGCGCGCTTAGCAAAATTAAAGTTTAACCGCGTTCAGAACAAAACATTGTCTAAAAGCGGGCATTGTTTCCTGTGAACACTTGGAGGTAATTCCTCACACGGGCCAGTAGGAGGCACTTGAATCATTTGCCTGCGCTCACGTCTCTATTAATTACATCTCAGACAAATGAATGAACCCCGTGGCCCCGGAATCCATCAGAAGGGAATGGGAGCCTCCAATTAAGGCTTTTTGCTTTCGGGTTTTCATTTAAAAATGAAAATTAGACCTTGCCTCCGTTTGGTTTCGAGGTCCAAACTGTGAAACGCCCGTCATCCCGGCGAACAAAGGGACATTAAGATTTCAATGTTACTTAAAGACCCCCCCCCCTTCCACATGTAGTAAGGCTTACAGAATACTCCAATAAATCCAATAATGCGTGTCTGACGGGGATTTCGCAGAGGAACAGAAGTGATAATACCGCATTAAATGCCACCTACTCTTTCTCCCTCATTAAACAAAAAATCCAGAATACATGATCAGTCAACTGTAGTAAGGCGAAGACACTTTGCACCGGAGGGGGACTTAAATTTAACACAAATCTAATCCCGAATGTGAAATGGTAAAAAAAACCACCGCCTCACTTAGTGTACAGTATGATAGCAATGTCGCCCTGATATGTTTTACTGTCAGTACAGCCTTATTATCCGGCTGCCTCAACAAGTCTCTATAGACTCTCTTGCTGCAGCTCATGTACCAACAAGCCCGGGGAAACAAGATCATTTTTCTCCCTTATTGGTTCCCCAACTCTTCTCCTTCGCCGGGAGTCCGGGGGACGGATTCTCAAGCATTCTGTTTCTCAGCTTGCTTCAGAAACATTTCTTGCAAGAAATGGAAGGCGAGTCCGGCGCAGAGGAGAGGACCGGAGACTTTATTGCGGCCGTTATTGGGGAGGCGCGGCTCGGTCCTCGGGAAATGACATCCTCTGAAAATAATGTGATTTGGCTGGTTTGAAAGCCAGAACAAAAGAATATGCTTCTACTAGTAATTGGCACCGGACAATGAAATCAACAAACAAACATAGGATTAGCTTATAAATATTTATCGGTCAATGTCTCTGGTGAATAAATACTTGAGGACGCCTACAGAATGTCTGAGAGTAAAGGCATACTTGCACTGTATCTCATTTACATACAGATTGATAATTTCCAAAGCTGGTAATTCCAATACTTCGTCTATTCAGTGCAGGAAAATGTGGACATGAACGCATCACAACGCCAGCTTAAGCGCTCAGTCATTTTGGCGTGATTGAAAAAAAGGATGTGCCCCCCCCCCCACACACACACACACACACACGCACGCACACACTCACACACACAGCTTTACAGTCGCAGTGTTTGTGATTTAATCTCTTTGCCGCCGTACTAAAAGGAAGTGGGGATTTTTAAGAATCGATAACGTAAGATGTTCTGGCGGTTGGGCCTCGTGGAAGACGTCTGACCATTACACATTCACACAAAACAAAACACAACATTGATCCGTCCTCTCTGCTTCTACTTTCTCACTCATTCATTCATTCGCTATCTATACCGCTCACCCTGCAGTCAGGGCTGGGACTGGAGCCTATCCCAGCCGTCATTGAGGGGGGAGGCGGGGTTCACCATCGACCGGTTGCCAGTTGATCTCAAGGCCTCGAATAGAGACACGCAACCATCCAGCCTCTCATTCAGGATTGAGGGTCTGAATTCATGTATACTTTAATACTTTGGTGTCTTGCTCAACAACACTTGTACGCACTAGGAGGAGCCGTGAATCGAACCAGGAGTGTTCGTTTCCAAGGAGGATCGCTCTCCCTCCTGCGCCATGCTGCCCCTCGTATTGAACTTCCGGTATGTTTTTGGAGCTCCTGTGGAAGAAAACCGGCGCAGCAGACACGGGGGGAAAACAAGGAGACTCTGAGGAAAGTTTAATTAAAAGCAATATTTAATCCGTACGGTTTGATTTCTTGGGACGCTCTTATATTTCCTGTTAATTTTAACGAAAAAGCAATTGCCTGATCAATCAACCTATTTGTGAATTTTCCAAACAAATTAGATTAGCTAAAAAAGAAAAGCCCTTTCACCTGATTTTTAAAGTAATTAAAAAGAATTAAAGCAAATAAGAATTGTTGGATATTAAGAAGAAGATAAAATAATCTTTCATCGGACGTTGCAGAATGATGTATGTGAAGGTCAGGCCAGCGGTGCTGAAACGGACATCAACCACATTCCCTCCAGATAGAAAGGTGGCTATTGAGTTCATTCACTTGAAATGGGAGTCAACATGGGTACCGGAACATGGAGAAAGTCGGACTCCTTCCCCCTCCAGACACCCGGTCTGATCACAAACACTATCTGAGTGCCATCTGAAGCCTTTCATTAGCTCATGTCATTCAGAGCTTAGAGAATATTTCTCAGACCTCTTTGACGTTCCAGGCCTTTTTTCTTCTCTAATTAAGAAACTTTTAATCCCTTTAGAAGTCCTCCACATTGTTTCACCTTGGGAACTCTCTCAGGGGCTTCCATGCTTTGAGAATAACTTTTATCTCTATTGGAAACTAGCGAGTGGAAATTCATAGAAACATACGAATATCTTGCACCAGGAAGCTTCCTTTTTTTTTTTTCACACAACCCCAGAATAGAATTCAAAATCCCTTTTTCTCATCTGCAAAGCCATTAAAGGTCAGGCGCACTCATATCTCGGACCGCCTCACCTGCTCTGCCTTTCCGCGGGTTCAGGCTCAGACGTGGTTCGGAGTCTCTAAGAGTTGAATGTGAGGCGAAGCTTTCGATGATGAGGCTCCTCTTCCGTAGAATCATCTCCCGCTCTGGGCGTGGGAGGCTGGCGGACCCTCGGCATCTAAGGGTGGATTTCAAACTTTTCTGTTTTGCTAGAAAAATCGCAAGGAGTTTAGGCTGGCTCGAGTTGGTTTCAAACCATCTGCTGCGGCAGACGTGGGCTGCCAGGACGTCCCATGATGCACCAGGCTCCTCTTCTCTTTGACTAAATAGGAGTTGCATCAAGCATTAATTAACATCCTCTTGTGTGTTAGTGGGACTGCGGGCGGACATAAAAACACCACTTTTACAAAATAGCAACCCCCTCGAACTGAAACGATACGAAGTCGCTTGCTTTTTCATTGAATGAAAGCAAAGTTTTTAGCCACTTGTACGCTCCACAAACCGAGACGCAACATTCAGTGACTGTGTACCACATTTCTGCTATACCTCACCTGTACCCTAGAGGTCCTCAGTTATTTTCTATTTGACCACATGACCCGTCAGCTGCCCTCTTCCATCCTCCTCTGTTTCCACAATGCTCTGCCCACGATGCAGCACTCGATGTCGTCGCCTTGATCTGAATACTTATTTATATTTGTCTGACTTGCCTGAACATCATGTCCTCTGCTGGATACAGGAACTATATCCCGTTTTACGAGGGTTGAGGAATGTTCGCGATTAGCCTTACAGCACTTAACGTTTCTAATTGGTCCGAAAACTCGCTGCCTTTCATTGCACCCCTCGTGTTTCACATGGAGCTGTAGGTCTTACCTGTTACCGAAAAAAGTCTGAGTCCAGACATCTGGATTTGAACACAATGGAACCCGCTCAGCATCATCTTTGTCACATTAAATATACAAATGACTATTCAAATATGAATCGTTCTTTAAGTCATCTAATAAGTTTTATTCTAAACCGTGGAAAAAGACTTGTAAGTAGATCGATAAAGATAATGTACAAAGCAAATAAACCAAGAAAATAGAAATAGGCAAATCAAATAATTAACTGCACAAATAAAAGGAAGGCGAGGTCAAATTTGGTCAATTCAGTTTGTACTGGAGTTCACAAGATTGCCAGTCGTTTTCTTAGAATTCATCATCCACAGGAATTTTAGCACACGCATGAACATAGAAATTTACCGAGCATGTAATTTTCTCTCCTCCGTCAGCTGACCCTGCCCCTCCTGCCCCTCCTGCCCCTCCTGCCCCTCCTGCCCGTCCTCGGCTAAAAAGACAGTAACAATGTAGGTGTTCTTTGATAGCGAGCAGGAAAGCAAAGTCCAATCACCGCTGGCAACACAAAAGACTTTTAGAAATGCAGATTAATGCCAGGTATGAAGTAACGTACTTGGAGCCGTACGCAGGCGACCTAATGCCCCGTCGTGTGTCGGCGCCGCGTCTGAGCCAAGCTTTGAAAAGTGCTTTAACAGAGCAAAAGTAAATTCCATTCCAGAAGCTTGTCTGAGAAGCACAGCCTGTGTTTGTCTGTATTTTCGGGGGCCAAGTTAAACTTCAGGAAGCTTGGGGCGTGAATGCGCAGGCCTCCTCTGGGTGTGATTCACCTTCGCCTTCAGTTTGCCCTCGCTGACCAATTGAAGCGTAACAGATCGTGTTGGGAACTCACTCGTCATGTGGTAAAAGCCTTATATAATGTCGGTGCGAAAATACTCAGCAAGTGCAAACCAGATTCTGATGATCGACGGTATGAGCTCAGTGTTTTTGTCAAGTCGAGCCAGATTTAATTTATACGGCCCCAAGTCACCGCTAATGACACTTTCCATGTAGAGCAGGTGTGGACCGCGCGCTTTAAAATGAATTACAGAAAGCCCGCTTGGTGACAGCGGCGAGGAAACGACTGCCTTTTACCGGTGCAGAAACCTCGGACTGATCCCACCGCGATGCGGGAGGCCTTCTGCCTCGACCGGTAGGGGTAGAAAGAGAGAGAGAGAGAGAAAGAGAAGGACAGAGGAATAGAAAGAAAGGGTGTCACAGGGACAGAGGGTTTATTAAGGTTGGAAAGGACGGGAACAAATAGTCTCTCACTAATAACAGTAGCGATAACATTTACATGGTAAGAGCTGAAATTACACATTAATACGTTTAAAATATTAATAAAGGTAATAACAATGGTAGATGCCCGAGTCAGATTCAAGAAACCCTGCGTCCCAGATCTGTGGAGATCAGACTTGGCGGTGGGGTTCTAAGAGTTCTTGGAGATATGATGGCCATTTAAGGCTTTCGAGGCGAGGATTTGCGAGAATTTAAGAGATAAAACTCCTCCCGCTACTTTCCTCTCTTTTAGTGAATGTGAATGTTTCAAAGATAAGAAAAAACGAAATGAGAGTTTGTCCTGAACTCCTGAATCTTTCAGGACGGTTTTGAATATGGATGCGTGGTTCATTTTCAGAATAACAATTATAAAATGGAATATAAATAAAATACCTGAAATAGAAAATCTTACTGAGGAACAATGACGAATTGTACACATGAAGAAAATAGATTTGCCTAGGAAATGTTGATTGGAAAAAAAAGAGGGGGCCTTTTTTCCTGCCAGAGTCAATTATAAGACTTCATTTTATGAAAAGGGAAAACGTCGACAAACATTAGGTAGATGCAGCAGGTGAATTTTTCATCAAGTCAAGTCAGGTGACGGATCTTTTGGAATTCATTGCAAGCTGAGGTGAAAACTGGAGCGCTTTGGTAAAGAATTGTGAGAAAAACGAAGTGCGTTACCTGGAATAGAAAGCAAAAATAGAAAAATGAATGATTACAAGAAAAAACACAAACTTAGACGGAAAAACCCTTCCAGTTTTCACTCATGATGAGTACTTTCAAAATGCTCAAATAATGAATCAGCTGTGAAACATGTTGAAAAAATAACCAAACAAAATAACCACGATAACAACAAAAATAACCCTCTTAACATTATCGTACAATCGCCAATTGACCAATATTAAATGTTCTGGAACGAAGATTTAATTTGTCTTTCAGTAACATCCCGTCTTCCACGTAATCCGCCAAAAATGTCATTCGGGGATGTTTCGACCGATTCTCTCATTCTCTCACGAGCGTCACACCTGGATGGTACAATTCCAATTGATTCGGCTTTTCACCTTTCACACACACGCACACACACACACACACACATGCGCACACGCACTCGCCGCTTTCCCTCCCTCTTCTGCGGTGAGATTCCGAAATCCGTGCGGTTGCATTACCGGCACTTTCAAGTTTTATTCAGCCTCGGCGCTCATTCGTTTCAAAGTCCTCTTTCAAGTCCAGTTGTCCTAAAAAAGAAAACTAAATATACATCTCATCCCTTCAGCATCCTCTCAACGGTTTCTTTTCTACCTTCCCTAACCTCTGCAACGGAGCGCCGCGGCCCGTCTTTCAAGTGCATATTCCCAGCGTGCTGAAAGAATATAGTCCACTGTTTCGAGCACAGTGTGCTGAACAGGGTACTTACTGTGCCCGGCCTGTTCATTTTGACTTGCTTTTGCATTTTCAACCCCCCACCCCCCCTCGCTACTCATCAAACGCAAAGAACAAGTCATGATGAGCGGGCCGAGGAGCGAACACAATTATCTCTATTGTCCTCTGTGGCAGGAAGTCATCTGACGGTGTTTGTGATCACCGTGCCGAGGCTGGGACGGTGAGCTCGAGGTGGAAGAGGAAGACGTGGGAGTTTCTAAGCTTAGTCAAATAAACTGCCGGTGCAGCCTTGTTGTGGATCATTTAAAAGAGGGTTCGTTTTTTTCCTAATGACCACGTCGTAAGGTGTGAAGGTGCTAAGACACTACTTGCAGCCGCAAACGCGTAGCTATGAAAATGGGAATTTCTCTGGGATGTGAGCCTTGATGGAAGAGTGTCCGATTAACCGAAAGGCTGTGAAACGTTGAGAGGCGGAACACGATACACATTCTTTCTTGATAAAGCCTATAGTTAGGGCTGGTTCAGGCTTGTCTTGAACAACCCCCTACTTATGCCGCCTTACACCTAGATTGCCGGGGACCTCCCATGATGCCCAGAGCTACACTTTCCTCCTCCTCCTGCTCCTTCTCCTATTTCAACCGTACAGATTCATATCACATCAGCGCATGGTTCTCGCTGGATTTTCTGTGCTCTCTCACTTATCTGCCCCTGGGGCTGCTGGGGCCGGGTGTGTGATTACAGTTACTCTCTGTATCCGTGGGCCTGCATGACACCCTGTGCTAAAAAGATGATGATCATACATTTCTATTTGAAAACCGCATTCTTCTATACCTCCCGCCCTCCCCCTCCGTCACTTCACGTTCTCAACCCTGCCAGTCCAGGCAGACTGACACTCAGCCAGACTCCGGTTCAGCCTGATTTTTTTTTTCCCGCTGAACTACCGGCAAGTGCTCGCTCATGAGAGAAACATTTGGCGTGAGTAAATGTATTAAGCAGATGGACCCAACTTCGTCTGTGTAAAGAATTCCCTGATCGGCGCGACTCAAATAATTCCAGATCAACTGAACTGTTTTACTTGAACCGAGGTGGATTCGAGTGGAAGTCGTGGTGAAGAGCGGCAGATAGGTTTCAAGCCCGAAATGCTAGAGCCCGTAAAATGAGGGTTTGCAGCGTCTTAGCGACTTGTGCATGAATTAAATATGGGTCAATAGAGCAGAAATATCTAAAGCAAATCTTTATGATTTCAGTAAAATTTTACATGATGTTCTGTAATCCTCTGAAATGTGATGCGAGGTCTGATAATGTAGCAGCCACGAGCGATATGATCTACAGGCCAGTATTTTGGAAGTGACAGGTGATACTCCGTATATATTCCTGACTTTATTTTTGAATGCTTCGTGACACGAGCAGTGTTGACACAGACGGTCCGACTCCAACTCAGCTAACAATGCATTGTTAGTTGAGTTCTTGGCTTTCCGTGGTGTTTGCTGACAATAACAAAAGAAAATACTAAATATTGACAGCCTTGTCTTGTCTGATCTGGCTTAGCCACACCTCCAGGCATGTACACTTTAAAATATTGAACACAGGCATAATGCTCAGAGTGAGCATCGCCCACTAAAGCCTGGGGGCCTATGCTTTCACACAGCAGTTTGACAAAGACGTGACCATTTTACAAAAACTGCGGTGGACTCGTGAACTGAAAGTAGCATCGGCTGCACTTTAAGACAGAGCTTCTCCCACTCCTTATCATTGGGTCGCCACAGAAGACAGTGTGCAAGAATGTTGGCTCCGGCTTGAATACAACATGAGCTGAAGGTTACTGTTTTCATAGATTTGGCTCAGAAAGCTTCCTCGGCTGTGCAACTTCATGGGGGAGCACAGTCACATCCCCTCCTCCCTTTGGCCGCGCAGCTTTTTTCCTCTTGGGTCAAAATGACCCGGTCCGGTTCGACTGTCCACAGTGAAGCGAAGAAGAAAGAAACATGAGCGAAACCGAAAACAGCCAACAACAAAAATTAGACATGATACAGCCAACGATTGCTTCTGCCATCATATCTATTTGTTTCATGAGGATCAATGGCGTTCGGCATCCACGGTGAAAGTCTGAATGTTGTCTTTCGAATGCGGTTGTCCTTAAAAACTGCACGTTTTCCACCCCCTCCCTCGTCATGCCTTTGTAAACTTGTTTTTTTTTCTTTTCGGCCTCCCTATTCTGCCACATCATGTCTGTCTTTCACATATTTTCACATCATTCACTCCATTGATTCGTCCTCGGTAGAATGATCATCTTTAACTGTTGCGTGGTTACATGGACCGCTGTGATCAATGCTCTCGGCTCCTAGATTGCTCAATCTTACCTGCTCGTTATATTCTGTCCCTCTGCTGCTCTCAGCTCGCTCTGCGTACTTTGCATTATCCTGTTGCGCCCACCTGTTTTGCATTTTTCTCCACGCCATGACCCTCTGCCTTTGCCGGTCCGATGCCGACCGGCCACAGCATCTTTTGCCAATTTGTCTGTCCTTTGCATGTCCACTGACGCCAGAACATCTGAGACTCAATGTGAAAGCGATCATTTTTCCCCTTCCCTGAACTAAGCGGTAGCTCGTGGAGCAGAATCCGGGGCCCCCTTTACGCTTGTAAATGCCAAGCATACATTGCTGCGTCTTGTCTGTTCACTCTCTTCTAATGCTGTCAGCGTTACAAACGTGAAGATAATCAGATGCTCATGTACTGAACGCCGCTTGATAGTGAGAGACAACAACTGCGTTCCCCGTGGCCCCTGTGTGGATCCTTTGATCCGCCAGTTAAGATGGGTTTGCTGTCTTTGCATCAAGTCCTGTCGTAGCTGTAATAAGCACCGACTGGATCTGCAGCCCTATGATTGTGTTAAATGCTACCCGGAAATGTGACCCGGAGCAAGTCAATGCATGGATTTTCTAAAAACCCCACACAGGCCGCACTCCTGTTGCACCTACTGTAACTCTATCCCACACACTTCCAGAACTTTATGATGGTGTAGTGAACATTGCTTTTATATGCAAGGATTATTCTGGGATGAAACCCTGAGTAACGTCTGGATGACAACTGGATAGTTGAAGACTATTCAACCGGCGGGTCTCCTGGCAGTGTCGCAGCGAGAAGAACCCACGCAGAAAGTTACACCGGCTGCATGGGAGCAGTTTGAAAACTCCGTTCCCCGACCTTTGGAGAGCTACGCGAGTGAAATACAGCAGGCAAAATGTGACAGTCATTCCTTATTGCAGTGAAGCCAGGGAGCGTTTTAAAATTGTATTTACCGAATACTGAAGTTAAATTCAAATCTGCCAATCCCTGCTGAATGCTAAAATGAAGCAGGATATTTAGCGATGTTGAAACTATGGTGAAAAAGATCAGGTAAATGTTGAACATCCATGCTGCAATTTATTGCATTCAAAACCAGACTAGTCATTTCTGCCCAAGGCCATCAGGAGGCACCATAGCAACCTTGTTTGCCATTCTGCCCTCACTGAATATGTTAAGTTCATTTGCGGTTTACGGTTTGCCATGTGTGCCAGATTCAGATGGTGGGATTGAGTTGCAAAGGCGCCAGAATCTACACCGCCTACAGCAAAGGACAAATTATGTACAAATTCAATCTTGCTGCCTGTTTGACGGGTGACATCGGCTTCCCCCTCACAGCAAGAAAGACTCTGGTTTGCTTCCAACTTGGGCTTGTTGAAGACTCCAAATAGTGCGGGTGTGTGAATTGTCGAGTGAATGGTTGTATGTCTCTATGTGCGGCCTCGTGATCGACTGCGGAGCGGTCCGAGGGGAGCCCCGTCCGTCGCTCGCCCAGTCAAAGCTGAAGCCCCGCTGACACCCAGCAGAATTGGTATTTACATCCAGACCGGGTCCAGAAACTTATTGATGGACAAGAGTCACAACTTAAAGCGTAACAACTCGTCACGGCAAATTCTCCTCCTGTCGTCATTTCCAGGCCTTCCATTCCGACGACGTTGACTGGCAGTTTTATGGATGTGTCGTGAAGCTCGGCGAGGGAGCACCAAGATGCTGCCGGTCCGAAAGTGACCTTCACGAGGATTACTTTTAATAGCGGTGGAAAAATTCATAGTTTCATAAAGCTGGGGGTTATACGCATCCTCATGTTCTTGACCCTCCACATAACTGCTAATAAGTCATTTCAAGTGGCCTCCCTCGCAGGGGCTGCAGGGAAATGTCTTTTCACCTACACGATCTGTAAACAACTGTGAATGTGATTTATTTTTTTAAACCCTTTTTTTTCTCACAAGTCAGGTAATTTTGGTCGCCTCACTAACTTCTAATCATCTGATATTGGTGGCTTTGCAGATGAGTGATGGGTTACCTGACCTTGTGTAAACTGCGCCACAGGTCACCTGGATTTCTCAAGGACATTAGTCCAAAGTTATGACCACTTTTAAAACCTATAACGAAAAAATAAACTCGTTTCATTTAACAAGACATGATTTGTTAAATGGTGGGATTTCTTCTGTCGATTTGTCCGGAAAAGAATTCCTATCAAAAGGCTTAAACAAACAAAATTCAAAGTAAATCCTTCTTGTGGAGGATTATCTTGAGAGTTTTGGATCATCTTCAGCGCTTTGGATTTCTCCATCTGCTCAAGTCTGCTCCAAACTCGAAATGTAATTTTACCTTTGCCATCAAATCTTATTTCCATTTGATCTAACATATGGCTCCATTGCAAATCTGCTGGTCATTCCGAGTATCCTGCTTTTTACGATGCTATTTTGCGCGTTTGATAAAGGTCCCTGCCGTATTTTATCGTGAATTCCTCGAGAATTGACATTTCTTATCCAAAACCTTTTAATTTTCCAAACGTATTTCCCCTTTTCGCTGTTGGATTTTTTTCGCTCGACTTCGTTGTGTGTTTATAAATGTATCTATAACCGTGTTTTTAATGTCAATAATGACATGTCGATCGCCAACGCGAACCATCAGGTAAGTAAGAACAAACCTGTGCCACGTTCAATGTCTCTCGTTTCCACGAGAGAGAGAGAGAGAGACAACCGTTTCCACGCGGCGTGTACCCGCGGGAGAAGGCGGGTAGACTACGGTGTGGAAGTTCCGAAACACGACTTCCGCCTTGTGAGCGAAGTCGTCTTTTTTTTTTTTTTTT
>CAAKHD010011810.1:1474-12620 GCA_901007705.1 Fistularia tabacaria
TCACCCCCCCCCCCCCTCTCCTCCTCCTCCTTCCCCTTCCCCCCCCCCTTCCTCTCCCTCTCTCTCTCTCTCCCCGCCTTTGTGCGCGTCTCTCCTCCTCCTCCTCCTCCCGCCCCCCCCACCCTCTTCCTCCCCGATGCTCTCCCTCTCCTGCTCCCGGAGAGACTGAGCCTCCGCTGCACCCGGGAGCCCTGTTTCTATGGCAGGGTGCGTGTGCGTGTGCGTGTGAGGCAGGATGCTGTCGTGCAAATGTTCCTCCTTCCTCCTCCTGCGCTCCGGTCTTGTTGCACCGCATGCAACTTCAACTTCACTTGTGCGGGGGTCCGCACCGCACCGCACCGCACCGCACCTGAAGTGAAAGTGTGTGTTTCTGAGTGTGTGTGTGTGTGTTTGTGTGTGTGTGTGTGTGTGTGTGAGCATTTGCGTAACGCGCACGCGCGTGTGCGTGTACAATGCAGCAAAAGAATCGCGCGTTAAGTTTTGCCCGCGTGGATGCGAGTGGACGCGCGCTCTCGAAGATCAACGCTTCGCCTTGATCACGTGACGACGGAGTTTTTGTTTTATTTTTATTATTTTTTTAATATTATTATTAATAATATCACCCGTTACATAATTATTGTTAAAATTTATATCATTGTCAATTTTTTTTTTTTTAAATATACCGAATGTGTATTGTTTCCTATTGAATGAATTCCTATTGTTGAGCGGCTCACGCGCTCGGTCCCCCCGGGGGCGGGCGCACGCGCGCACCGAGCGGCGGAGCGCGGGAGAACTCGCGCGGCTCTGACCGCGGTCATGCGACATATTGCAGCACGATGCGTGCAGCCATCCGAACCGGAAGGAAAGGGGGTGGTGGTCGGGGGGTGGGGGGTCTTTCACCCCCCCCCACCCACCCTCTTCCGGCGGATGCTGCGGGGGACGCTGCATCCACCGGATGTGCCACGCTGATAATGAATAATGATAATAATCGAATTCAAATGGGACCGGAAGCGGCCCCAAGCACGTGCGCTCTGAGCAGGTGCACCCCACCCCTCCACAAAAGTGCTGGAAAAGAAGATGCTTATAGAGGTGTGTGTGTGTGTGTGTGTGTGTGTGTGTGTGTGTGTGTGGTAGAGGTGGGGGGGGCTCTCTGCAAAACTGTAGCTATTGCATTATGCATGGACGCCACAGTCTCCCGCAGAATGTGAAAAAAAAAAAAAAAAACGAAAGGAAAGAAAAAAAGAAAAGAAACTGTTGTTTCCAAGATCCTGTGAGTCGTTTCCGGTGCACGTGCATATGTTTCTGTGTGTGTTTGAGTGTGTGTGTGTGTGTGTGTGTGTGTGTGTGTGTGTGTGTGTGTGTGTGTGTGTGTGTGTGTACCAGGGGCCTGGCCATTTCAAAGTAAAATAATGAAAAGCGGGAATTGAGACCTGAGATGAACAAATGATCGATATCGTTATTGGTTATTGTTTGAAGAGGACCCCCTCAACACACACACATACACACACACACACACGTCATCGGCGTTATGGGAAAGCGAGTGTTCTCCTGAACTCCCGGGTTCTCCGCGTTCTCCTGCTCGGGTTCTCTCCGTGTTTTCCACGTTCTCCCCGCAGTCCGAAAGCGCTCAGTGGGTTTCTGTGAAATCGTGAACGAGAGGGTGAACTATCGGACGTCTCCCTACGTGGCTTCCCCCGTGATTGATTGTTACCTGCCTCAGCGGGTTAAGCCCCGCCTCTCTCCTCTGATCTCAACCGGGATTGGCTCCCCAGATGATCGATGAATGTTATCCTCTGTTATGATCGGCTACTGTCATGGACTACGAGGCTGGTCGCCGCCGGAGCGACGAAAATGAACGGATGAATGATGGCTGTTTTTTACGTCACTTTGCATGAGGTGCTTGAAGGCGTCGCCGCCGAGAAGAAGCGGGAGGGGCGGGTCTTCCGGGCCGCCATTAGCGCAGGCTCACCGTTAGCCGTGTTAGCATCAACCGAGATAGACGTTGGAAGACTCAGTGAAAAAAAAACAGATGTGCAGCTTTCGACTGAAGTGGCTGCAAAACGAAAAACGCCTCGAGACGCTGGCTGACCTTGCGTGTCTCTTTCAACACACAAACGCACGCACTGATCACACACCGATTCGAATCTTTTTATGTCCGACACCCTCGGCTGACATGTAGCTCCACGCTAACAGACCCGCAGCGACCGATGCCACAAACCAGATGTCACTTCATCCGACAAAATTAGACACGGGGGTTGACGGTTAACGCCCCTCTGGATATTTAGAAGTCATATTCTAAATAGGTCATGGGAGGTCATGATCGGCGGTTGGAAAATTAAAAGTCAATGAATGCATTTTATTCTCATCTCGTGTAGTTTCCCCTTTTCTGGTTGACCGAGTCAACATACACCAGCTCCAGCAACAACGAAAAAAAAAAGATAAAGCAGCCGTGATGACAAGACTGGTGGGGAATTTAGGATTAGCTTCAAGGTTGCAGTCGAATAAAGCGGCGAAAGTCATTCATTCATTCGTTAATTATCTAAATCGCTTCTCTGGGTTGTCGAGGGGGTTGGAGTCGATCCCGGCTGTCATTGGGCGAGAGGCGGGGTTCGCCCTGGAACCGGGCGCCAGTCCATCGCAGGGCGACGTATGGAGACGTAACCGTGACTTTCGGACTATTCAGGGCACCTGAATACAAGCCACACCCACTAAATTTGAACGGAAAAAAAATTACGCATGCCAAGGCTGCGCTTGTGTAAAAGCTGCAAGAGTCCATTTGTAACATGAGATATTGACATAGAAAGATTTTTTTTTTAAACTTTGCCGTAGATGTTTTTTTTTCTGATGTCTGGTTTAAAAAAAACAAAAACAAAAACAAAAATATTAGCCTACCGGGAAGAGTCATTGATCGCTATCTTCATCTCTCTCCTGTATCCAATAAATCCACTCGTCGTCTTCTTCAGTGTCGGAATTTACCCGGCCTCAGAGCTCCTCCGTCAGACTCTCTCGTCGTCGCTGTGTGTCATTTGTGTCGACTACACGCGTGTGTTCTGCAGTGTCTATGTGTCCGGTGTGACGAGGCTGAATTATTGATCAACATGAAGCCAGTCGCATCATTGTTCAAGTCGCAGTTTTCAAAGTGTGTGGAAAAAAATCGGAAATTACCGGTAAATGACGGTAAAACCATTCACTCGCTCATTCGCAAGTCTCCAGTGAAAGCTAGTTCTTTAAAATCCCATTCTCTGGAAACGATGCGCGATCAGACAAGGTAGCGTCGTCGCACGGTTTTCCTGCTATTCCTTGTCCAACCAGGAGGGGGTGCTATTCCTCGTCCATCCAGCGCCCAACGCAGCATTTGGCGTCGGTGTTTCCAACGGATCAACACGTTCGTTTCGTTGCACTTTTAGAGTTTGCCCATTAAGAAAGCGAAAAACACCCGGGCGATCGCCGTAAATCACGAGAGCTTGCAGGATTATGAGCCGCCTGGCGGCATCAATTCTGGCTTGCTCAGATTATCCCCTCTAAAGCCTCCCTGCTGAGACTGAGCTCATCGAAACCGGTAAACACTCTCGCGTGTGACTCTTCAACACCCTCGTGCTAAGAAGCTCAAGTGTGTGTGTGTGTGTGTGTGTGTGTTTCCCTTGCATCCCATTTATTTCTTTATTAATTAAAACCGAGCCCTGGGCGGGCAGGCGGGCCGGCGCCTCGATCGTGTCTCCGGCGTTTCGCGTAAACCGCAAACTCGTCGTCGTCCTCTTTGTTAAACGTTAACCCCGCGTGACAGGAGGGCGCCGTGAGAAGCGGCCAGCATGACAGTCAGCTGACAGCGACTGGACGAGCGCTCCGCGGACGCACGCCGCCGGATTGTGATGGCTCAGCTGATGGGCGTTCGCCAGCGCAGAACTGCTGGCCTGGATGTTTTCTTTTTGTTGCTGTTTTTTTTTTTTTTTTTCATTGTCTTCACCCGAAAAGAGGTCACACGGGCGGAATAGTCCGACCTCCGCCAATTAGCATCGAGCATCATGAAAACTAGCTTGAACATCCAGCACGATTAGAATCACCCAAATCCTCTGGTTGTAGCTCAAGTCCGCCGACGACTCCCCGCCTCTTGTTAAGACACCGGAGCAAAAGTACTAGTTTGGTCCCTTCCGACTGATGCTATTAGCTATTATTAGCTATGACATATGACTAATAGCCTGCAGCTGTCAGAGTGCACCATCAGCACTGCTCGGAGTCAAACACACACACACAGACACACACCCAAAACCGTAATTGACTTCACCATTAATCGGCGCTGCCGCGATATCAATATTTAAGGTGTAATTTTCTTTCATATCAGTGCCGCAGTGTTTAATCCCTCAACCCGGGGTATATTATCTTTTCTGCCGCGCCCCTCCTCCGTACTGCGTACATTGTCACTCTTTACTTTTCATGCCAAAGCCAGGGGGAGCGGCTCCATCAGAAAAAGTCAGGTTCAGAGGAATTTTTTTTTTTTTTTTCAGCACTTGGTCCTCGGGTCTCAAACGGGCCGTTTCGGCGGGTCGGAAAGGTAACGTTTGGTGAGATTAAACACACACACCCTCACACACCAGAGAAGCCCCCTTTCACTGCACGTTTTCGAATTTGCGATGATTATGCATTGGATGGAGCTGAGATTGGACCCGGCGGGGGGGGTCAGGTAACAAATTGAAGTGCGCCACCGCCTCCGCGGCAGGAGTTGGATTAAAGTTTTTCAAATGTTTCAGGGACACCGGGTCGATGTCTGTCGTCCACACAGAGAGTGGAGGGTAGAAAGACGGGATTTAAATTCTGATTCACAAATCTGGCTTTTATTTTACTTTCTTCCAATCTGGGATTGCAGCGTTTGGTTCAGGCTCATTGGAACATTCAAATTAAACCAAAAAAAAAAATATGAGCCGGGTTCTTTAAGGAAACAACTGACAAAGTGTAACTTTTCTATCAATTGCTTTTTGTTCAGTTTTTCTAGAAGCCTTCAGATTTGGCCGCCCTCACTTTTGACAGGTTGAGTCGGGAAAGCATCCTCGAAGCAGACCGCACAGATGCAATGGGCCTCCTCGCCACCAGGCAGTGAAGAGTCAGACGGTGGGGGACATTGAGGGGCGCGACCGTCGCACTGAACTCCACGGCCGCTGTTTATAGCGCGGACATCACGGCGTCAACCGTTGCATTAAAAAATATATTAATAATTAATATTTAAGATAAATATTTAAAATAAATAATTTGCATTGTGTATGTTTGGGACTATTTTATGATTAATTTAAAGTGTTTTTCGCACTTTAGAGGTTTCTTGTGCAGTGTGCTGAGCAACATAATGGATATTTATGGCCATAGATGTTTGCTCTGAGTGGATTATTAACAGTTCGTTCCTCCATGATCATTTGTATTAGCAGTAATAATAGCTTGACTTGAACATATTAGCTTGACTGACATCTTGAAAAGAAACCTCCTTGTTATTGATTGGTCGACGACACTGTTTACCGTGATATTTAAAATCTTAGACCCGGGAAACTGTTTTCCTCTTGAAATGTAATAGATTACTCCATCCTTGTGGCTATCTTTAGGAATAGATCCATTGTTGTTTCGCGAAATAGCCCCCCCTCCCCCGAAAAAACAGCATCTTGCACAGGGCCTCCCACCAAGCTAGAAGCGGCCCTGCAGAGTCTTGGCACACAGGTTTTTTACCACAACAGATTTTCTCGGAAGAGCACATTTTATTCTCTTCGAGTTAGAGAATAATAGAAGCATCTGGAGTAGACGGCGTTAAATCAGCAAGGAGCACGAGGACCCCGGTGTTGAACAAACGTCCCCTTATTATGATCTACGTCTGTCGAAATCCTGAGAAAGTGCACTGCGCCTTTTTAATGTACTTTCCAGAGGTGCACTTGGCAAAATGACACCCTTGGCTTCGACCGAAAACTATTAAACTCGACATTGCTACTTGAGAACGGGATGAGAACGCCTCGCCGGATGGTAGTTTATTTCCTTGTGTGTACTCTAAAAGTACAAAAGGTACAATCCCGTTTCCAACAAAGTACACAGATCAGTCTTCCAGGCTTTTAAACCGGTGAAATTAGCATAGCAGCGCACAACGCCATGTTTTGTCTCAAGCTAATGCTATTAGCCTTAAAAATCTGTCTGCGGCATTAGAGTTGTTTGTGAGAATGAATTGACTGGATATTTTTAAAATCATTTTATCTTCAGGGTTCAACGTTTCACACACTGTTATATTGTACGTCGCTAGCTATGTGATTACAGCACGAGCAGAATAATGTCATCCATGAGAAAAGGTGAGGTTCAAGTGCTAAACTATCTGTGTGGAAAAAACTAATATTGTATCCTGTTGCTAATTGTGCTATTTGCTCTGGGACTTGTTAAGCTGGGGCTGCTAGCAGGGACTAAATAAACAACCTTGTCACTGATTATTTGCTGGACGACTAAACCTGATTGGTGCTGGTTGTTTTTTCCCAGAAGAGGAGAGGAAGTTGCTGTTGAAAGGCTGGGAGGCTGCCGCCATCTTGTGAGGACATTTGGGGGTTCATGTTCAAATGTTATTTATCTCATTTTTATTTTTTGTTGTTTGTTTTTTCCTCGGCTAATCTGAAAAATGCCTCTGTGGTAAGTCAGCACTACGATCACGATGAGAGAGGAAAAAAACGAGGATGTTTTTCATAGCAAGGTAGCGACCGGCTAACAGCTTAGCATGGGCACCCACTCCCTCATATTTGGTTCTGTCTTTTTATTTTGCATGGGGGATGAGGGGATTTCACCGACATTGTAAATATTAGCGATGTCACATGGCGGAACGTTGATACGACCGGACTCGGGGGCGTGCACTTGAACGTTACTGTAGCGCGCTTTCCTCGGAGCTCGCCGATTTGTGAACGGTTTCACAGCAGTGGGGGGGGTCGCGGGCTTGGGGGTGGGGGAGGGGGCACGCAACCTAAAATAATGAGGGTTGTGACAGGACTCCGAGGCCCGGAGTATCTCACACGAGCGCCCGTGGCCTTCGAACCCCGGGTTAGACCGACATACGCTTCTCTTCATCATCGCTTGCCAACTGTAGCCCTCCATGAACCACAGGCTCGCTTTCTCCAGCTCTCTCTCTTGCTCTGTCTCCTCTACTTTTCCGCGGGTGTCTTCCAAATGAAGCGTGAGAGGTTTGCAAATCCTCTACTTCCTCCTTCTCGGGAAGAAAAAAAATAGCGGGTTGTAAATGCAAACGGCGGGATGTAAGTCGTTCCCTTAATGATGATGATGACAAGGATGAGGACGAGGACGAAGAGGAAAAGAAAAAAAAGGTCGCTAAAGTACTATATTTTTTTTTTTTTTTGTTTCTTTGTTTGCACCGTACCTTTTAGAGAGAGCTCAGCACGCCAGGAGCATTAAAAGCACGAATCCCGACAGGGGAGACACACCGGCAAACAAAACAAACGCACAAAAAAATAAAAAGGAATGAATAACGCAAGAGGAAGCCCGCCGTCGCAGATGGCTCGGCGAGCAGCCGAGAAAAACCGGGTGACCGTGAAAATCACTCGGGTGCAAGGAGGATAACCAGGGAGCGCGAGGGGACAGAAAAAAAAAAAAAAAAAAACTCGCCGCTGCATCATTTACCTCCGGATGGATGATAAACAAACATTGCCGGCCCTCCCGGTAGAGCAACCTGACCACCTTTAGCTGCCTGACTTAAGTGGATTAATGCTGATTAGCGGGCTTTCTGGGTAGACCTCCTCCCCCACCTCCGCCCCCGGGGCCAAAATAAATGCTGGAGGAAACAGATAGGACACAAGCCGAGGACTCAGGGCCGAGCTGCTGTTTGCTTTTTCTGTGCCGGCCACGTAGCTTGTTTGATCATTGGTATTCCCTCATTGTCCGCGTCGCTTATCCTGAACCCCCACGCCCCCCACCCGGGCACAGGGGGGCCGGAGCCGATCCCGGCACGACGCTCCCGGGGAGAGGCGGGGCTTAACCCTGGGCGGCTCACCCGCGTCAGTCACAGGTTCGCACCTAGAGACATCCGACCATTCTCACCCGCTATCCTCATGAATCCGCTGAGGTCTTCATGCTGCTAATTTCAACAGGGAAAATGTTCTCGGCTGAAGCGAGCTGAACTGTTTCCTGTTTCAAAGAAGGCTCAATTAGCCGTTCGCGCTCCTCGTACTCATTAGCTTTAGCGCAGCGGTCTTAAAATGTCCAGCCGCTGCCACTTATCTTCGCGCAAATGTCATCCTCCCAGGACGCACTGTGCCTCGAGTGGGGACGGGAGCCATAAATGGAGTTTTATTGCTCCTGCCATTGAATTTGTCATGTAAGTTGTAATATTTTTATTTTTTTACGCTACCAAATTTTATCAGCACCTCTCCGTGGGCCTTACCTTGTAAATGTAGCCTTTCAGGTCACAAACCAGCATGAAAAATGAAACAGTTTAGCTTTAGCACCCTTAGCATCCCCGATGCGCCAGTGTAGTAAGTGCCAAAAATAATAAACATTTTCCTACTTTTCAGCTGAAGCTAATGTCACTTTTTAATAAATGTATCCCCTCTGTTTCCTCCAATTTTTACAGTTTGGAGTCAGTTACCCTGCGTTGTATACACACTCCGCTAAACCTCCGCCAAAACAGGAAGTGCCAAAAAATGAGCTTGCAAAACAGTTAACTTTACTTTGTAGTCACTTGCACTTTAATTATACATGCCTGGCATGTTTATGTTGTAAATAAACTTAAGTAATGTCATTATATCTTAGCTTCACTGAAAAGATAGTATTGCTAAGGAGGAGTTAGCCCTTCGGTTGCCGCGAACAACATTTTTTACCGATAGCAAGCGCACGTCTAAGATTGGGCCCCTGCTTTTACAATGGCGCCCACCCATGATTGCAAAAATGGTGAAACGTCTCTTTAACATAAACCTCAAAAAACAAACAAAAAAAAAAAACAGAGGGAGAGCGTAATTTCTTCCAGGTTGGAGCGTTTTTTTTTGTTGACTTTGAACGCGCCGCGTCACCTTCACCAGTTAACCCTTCGCGGCTCGACTCGATCGGAGCGGCGGGCCCTCGCCAGGGGACGGACCGGGCAGAATTCATCTTTTTAATGAACCGTGCATCAAGGGCACTCAAGACCAGCCGGCGAGGAAAGAAAAAAATCTAAGTCGAGTTCAAAGGCAGCCGAGGCGCGGCTCTCTGGGGACTTAGGGGAAATCAGAAATCCGCTCAGGTATTCGGCGGGAGGAGATTTTCATGCCACGCGTCGCCACGGCGATCCTGGGAGCGCCAGTCAACTCGTAAGGGAGAAAGTTAGAAGGACAGCGGGGGGGGGGGGGCATGAAAGCATGTTGAAAAAGAGGAGGCGTCTCGTTCAAACATTTGCAGTCAGATCACGGGCTTTGGTTTATTTTCCCGTCCGCGTTCACGGCGGCTCAGCTGCTCGTCGCTCCTGTAATCTATTACATCGTGGGATCCTCGCGTCGTAGAAACGAAATTGTCCGTTTCATCAGAACGGGGAAAAACGCCACCTTGGTTTTGCGAGGTCGGATCCATACACGCGGGTCGTTACGAAGCCGCTCCGTCGAGTCGTCGTTGATTCATCGCGGGTTTCGTAAAGGTCACGTCCGACGCCGGGGCCGGCCAAGGCCGCGGCGTGTTTCGCTTCCGGACCCCCCAGGGGCAAAATTTGAGATAATCAGTATTGATTTAAGAAAGCGTTACAGGAGCATCATTAGTGGAATGTGTGTGTGTGTGTGTGTGTGTGTGTGTGTGTGTGTGTGTGCTGGCTGGGAGCGTAGGGTCTCCTTGGTACTACCTGATTGGAAAAAAGAAGAGAACGCTGTCTCGTTAATCTAATGAACTAACTCTCATTGGTCGCTGGTCGTCTTTGCTAGCAACCGAGAACGGGCCAGCTGGTAGTCGGTGGCACTGTTCGTGTTTTTGCCGAGCCAACCGACAAGGGGTCGGATGCGGCCGAATGTTAGCTTAGCATCCAGAGATCGAAGTGCAACCAGTCAGAGAAGCAGGATTTCGACCTAGCTTTTCCACGCCGCCATCCATTTGTCTCTATGTTCCTGCATTCTGTTTTTAAACAGGAAGTTATCACAAAACTCACTGTCATCTGTGTGTATTTATCTTTCCTGTTTTTGTTTTGTTTTTTTCTCCTCTAACGTTGCTGCTGCAACACCCGAATTTCCCCTATGGGGATCAATAAAGTATAAAGTATTATCTTAAGACAACAATAATAATAATAAATAAAAACACTGCCTTCCTGGGGTGGCAGGATGTTGTCGCCAGCCATAAGTGGCTTCCAGCCAGTTGAAAAATTCCCTTACATTTTGATGCGACGCTGCATGCTAAAGTAGAGGTCCAGCCAGTTGTACTGATGTGTGTGTGTGTGTGTGTGTGTGTGTGTGTGCTGGGTGAGAGAGTGGGTTTTCCTTGGTACTTCCTGATTGGTCAAAAGAGAAGAAAAGATGTCTCATTAATGTAACTGACTTAGTCTCTCATTGTTAGCTAGTTTGCCAGCGATTGAAGTGAATGAAACGGTTCAGTCGGTCGAGTCGGGGGGTCACCGTTCGTCTCGTTTCCCAGCCAACTGAAAAGGGGTGGGATTTATTTAGCAATTAGTGACCGGCCTGAACGTTCAGATGCAACCAATCAGAGAGGCAGGATTTCAAACAGAAGGCACCGGGGCGGGCAAAGTTATACAACTCCGTATTAATTACAACAGGTACTTTGTCTGTTGACCACCGGTCCATTCATGCTTTGCATTAAAATCCGGATATTTTTCAAGCTGCCATCTATTTGTTGCTATGTTACTCGCAATTCTGCATTTAAAATAGGAGTTATTCCATAAAAAGAAAAATGAATGAAATCACTACCTTCCTGCAATAGCAGGATGTCATCGCCACCCCTCAGTGGCTTTTGCCCTGTATGAATATATGACATATGAATATATTCTGTGTGTGTGTGTGTGTGTGTGTGTGTGTGTGTGTGTGTGTGTGTGTGTGTGTGTGTGTGTGTGTGTGTGTGTGTGTGTGTGTGTGTGTGTGTGTGTGTGTGTGTGTGTGTTGGGGTGTGTATACGTTGGTTTCGAGGGTGGCGTGTATGTCGTTCAGCCTGTCGCATGTTCTACCCCACATTTTCCCCCACAATATCTATCCAGTGT
>CAAKHD010011811.1:0-23983 GCA_901007705.1 Fistularia tabacaria
TTCCATTTTCCCATAACCATCCTCTATAAAAAAAAAAAAAAAAAAAAAAAAAAAGCTCCTTTGTGAACATTTTGAGCTTTTGTTTTGCACCGCAAACCCATTTGCACCGGGACCGGCTGCAGGGGCATCTTCGTCTTCTGGGGGTGGAAGGGTGGGGGGGGGGTCTTCACTGGATGTTTATCAACTTCATCATGTCACCCTGAAGCAAACAGGGACTGAGCGGCGTTTTTAAGTTGAAACCGGTGCGACCTTTTTGTCATTCCCAAATCGGCTAAATCTTCCTTATTTTATTTTGTTTTTGGAAAAAAAACGGAAGTTCTACTCTCCCGCCGGCTTTTGGGTGAAGTGAGAATGTGATTTCTGTCGGCGCTCCTCCCCGCAGAGCCGACTCCATTGGACGGGATCAGAGGTTTCTCCTTGCAACATTCAGCGGCTATTTTTGGAACAGACTACAATATTAGCCGGAGTGTAGCTTCGGCAGCTGTCGGGCCGGGGGGTTGTTTTCGTGCGCTCGCTCTGCTGCAGAGTGATGCAGTGAGCGGCGGGCTATCAGGTGATGAGCGCTTCTTTCCACACTCGGCGGAGGTAACCTGAGAGGGCGTCCGCCCGGGAAAGGGCGGGGAGGACGGCCGTCGGGCCACGGGCCGCGAGAAAGGTCCAAGGGGTTCGCCGGAAGGGTGGTCGGTTCGGTCCGAAAGGCGCTTTCGTTTCGCGACGTTGGCGGCGATGAATGCTGGGATGCGGGTCCTCCGGGGGCTTTGTCTTGATCAAGATACCGAACTCCTGAGGAGCACATTTGCCCCCCCCCCCTTCCCTCCCCTCGGGCAGGAAAGGCCCCCGCCATTCATTTGTCAATGCGAGAACATGAATGAGGCCAACGGGGGCCCCTTGAGTGCCTCTAAGGTGAAAAAAAAAAAAGACACTGGATGGATATCGTAGTTCCTCAGTCAGGTCCAGTCAGGTTTTATTTACCTGGCGCCAAATCGCGATCCAGCCGTCTGATGGCACTTTTGAAATGACCTACGGGAACCGAACGCTCGGTGAGGTCTCAGCTCAAGGCGGGCGGCCTTCTGCCTCGACCGGAAGAGGGCGAGCGAGAGAAGGTCCAGGGATACACGCTGACGTTTTTTCATTTTTTTTCGGGGATTGTTCGGCTTGTCTTGACGCGTCGGCGTGCAAGGACATGCCGGTTACCCTCCGGGGCGTGAGACGGGACGGTATCGGCTCCCGGGACGACACGCCAGCATCCTGGGGACCAGTAGCTCCCTCGCGTCCCCATCGGATCCGCTGCTTGGCGTTTTCTTTGTCGTTTGTTCGACGCGTTTTACGGATTTATCCGCCGTGGTAGAGGAAGGAGACCAGAGACGAGATTCGGATACGATCTGTTCAGGTCGGGGGTCGAAGGGAGCGGCGTTTCGTCAAAGTTCACGGCAGCGGAGGGACTGGGGCGGATTATCAGCCAGTCCAGGGTAGAAGTTCATCATCCGGGACAAAACATCCGCAAAAAAATGGACTGAAAATGAACGCATTTGATTGGCTGTTTAAAAAAGTCTGCGACATCCCAGTGACTCCGTAACAAATCTAGGTGGATTTTTACAAATAAAAAAAAGTCACAATCTGACGCGCTCTTTTTAAAAGCGGAGCCGGTTTGGCAGCGTCCTCCCCTGCTCAGCAGCCCTCATCAAATAATGAATATTTAAGTAGGTCATAGTCCAGGCTAGCTTCCTCCCAGTTTTCATAATTGATGCTAAGTTTAGCCGAGGCTTCTTGAGCCTGCCTTCGTCGCACGATCTTCGTCAAGTCGCTTGACTCGACCGCCGGCGGATCCGGAGGGTGTTGAGCCGGACGGAGGCGTCAGCATGCTCCGCTAGCTTCAAGCTATTTATTTATTTTTTTTTCCAGATGACAAAGTGGCCATTGTGGTCGGTTCATCTGAAATGGAAAATTCTGCAGCGAGGTTTTCGGGCTGACCTCTCGGTAGGAGGGCCTCAGCGTGCGCCGGCAGATGGAGAGATGCTGCGGCGCAACGGCAGGAGGTTCGTCCGCTGCTGCGAAGGCGAAAAAAAAAAAAAAAAGATCTCGTCGAAATCCTCTCGTCGTGGCAACTGGACTCGAATTTCTTCACTTTTGAAGACGTTTCGCCGGTCGTCCGAGAGGCCTCTCCAGTCCTGAAGAAACCGAATTCACCGCGACCTGGATGACGGAACCTCCGCAGACAAAAACAGGCGTTAGCATGTTGGGAACTGTTCGTAACTCGCAGAGGGAGTTAGCTGTTTCCTCCCCCCAGAATGAATCGGCGAGGGCGATCCGAGGCCGGAGAGCAATCGGCATTAGACGTAGCATGTGGCACCGTCAGGCCGCGATCTGTCCGGCGCTGCGGGTGAAGTTTCAGGTGACGTCCATCCATCCGCCCCTCCATTTTCCACTTCGGAGGGTTCCGTTCGGGCGGTCGGATGTTTGCTATTCGCTACTTCAGAACGGTGATGCCAAGCGTTGAACCGAAGCAAAATGTTTTCGAAATATCCTAAAAGTAATAGCGCGGAACTTGTATCCGAAAGCCTCGTTTCTCCGGCTCTTATTTTTGGCACAGCGGCGTCGGGGCCCGAGCGCGTTCACCCGTGCAGCCGCCGATGCCCTCCTGCCCTTTTAAACCCCCCTGCTCCCAATTGGCCAAACATTATCTCGCCCGGATTACGGTCATAATATCACATCACCGGCCTCTCACGTGCCGGCGTCGATTTCCCCCGTACTTTTTTTTTTTTTTTTTTTCCCCCCCTCGCCGTCTTGAAGGATTTTTCTCTCTCCGGGTTTTTGGAGCGCTCGATTGCCTCAATGCCTCCATCATAATTCCCTAATCCACTCGCTCCAGACTTTGATCCTCTGCGCCATCTTCCTCCGTAGCCTCCCGATATCCACAAACCCAATGTTCAAAAGATTAATTAAGCGCCCATCATTAGAAAAAAAAAAAAAAAAAACGCAAAGCAAATATCTCACCAATTAGCCCGCGCTCCCTCCGAGGCCAATGCGTTCTGGAAAACCAGGTCATGTAATTTGTAGTTGTTTAATCATCCGGCAAAGGCGTTTCGGATTCCATACGCTTGATAAATGACACAAAGAGCCCGATGGTGATTCTGTATGTTTGTGTACCTGCTCGCGCTCCCGTAGCTCTTTTTTTTGCTACTCTCATGAAATCACGGTGCTTTACGATGCCATTTTCTTTTGTGCAGAGGACAGCGCAACCGGGCTCCGCCGCAGCAGAGAAGGGATAAATCTAAAACATGCGAGAGCTTCTTAACTGCAAGCGATGAGGACTAGAAGTCAACTTCAGCTTTCGATTGCAGAGAATGAACGCAAACAACGGAGACGTAACTAAAGAATGAGTTAAATGTGATCGCGGCCCAGTCGGGCTACGAGCGGCGCCGTCGGCTAGAACTGAACGATACCTGGTTCCTGTTGAAGCCTGTCTCCCCGAGTCTGCAAGGCTTTCCAAGAACGTGCAGGAGGTTCATTGGAGACCCTAAATTGTCCAGATGTGTGAATGAGAGGGTGAACGGTGGTAAAAACTTCAGCAGCCATTCCGTCCGTCTTAAGCAAGGGTTGTCAAACTCAAATCCACAGAGGCCCAAAATTCAACCCTGGAACAAAGTTGCAGGCCAACATTGATATTTATTGAAAAAAAATCCTCCTCCAGATAAAACAATGAACCTTTTCATACGGACCCAAACAAGTTTTTGCTTAAAAACTGAATGTGGAACAAGCAAAGCCTAATACTATACAATATACAACTCCAGGGTGAACCCGAACCCCTCGCCCGACCACAGCCGGGATGGGCTCCAGCACCCCCATATCAGAGGTACTGAATGTCACAAATTGCGAAATTCAGGGATAAAAAAAAAAAAAATGCCGGAAGCGGAGATTTGCATCCATAAAAAAAGTCGCTCCGCACTGCCGCTCATCAGCCTCGCTCCGCTTCCATCAAACACAGGGCGCTTTAAAAACAGGCGTTTAGTTCGGATGTGTGTGTGTGTGCGTGTGCGTGTGCGTGTGTGTGTGTGTGGGGGGGGGGGTTCACGTCAAACTTCCCTTGAAGATGAGCTGTTTTTCGCAGCAGTAGAAGCGCACCGATCGGTCGGGTTGGAGCCGCTCCACCTCCCCCGCCCCCGCCTCATAAATGGAGGGGCTGATGAGTGTAATACAGTATGATAATGACAGCTGTGTGTTGTGCCTAATGACTCTCTCTCTCTCTCTCTCTCTCTCTCTCTCTCTCGGCCTCATATTCACCACGCTCTCCTCAGAGATACACATTTCCTCTAGTGTTAAAGCCCAACTGCGCATTAGGCTCCATTAGTATTGGAGGGAGACGTGAGACGACCTTTCCGTCAGTGATGCGCGTGCTATGAACCCCGGCTGATCGGCCCGCTTGTGATGGCGAGGAGACTTTCATCGCCGTAAGCCGGCCATCGGGCTAACTATAGAATTAAGGGCGGCAGCTCTTTGCCGCGAGAACGGTTCACACTTCACACTCACGATTGGGACCTCGCTGGAAAACCTTGCGTGCGGCAGACAATCAACGCAGTTAGCCGCTCTAATTATGGTATTTTCCGGGCTATAAGTGGCTCCGGAGTGTAAGACGTACCAGACAGAAAATGCATAATGAAGAAGAAAAAAAACATCTATAAGTCAAACTATATGACTATAAGTTGCATTTTTGGGGGGAAATTTATTTTATAAAATCACAGACCAAGAACAGACATTTCATCTTGAAAGGGTAAATTACAGTAATAAGAATAGAATGGAGAACAACAGGCTGAATAGATGTCTGGTGTGTTCATGTAACATATGAACAGTTATTCAATAACTTTAGCATTAACAACATAGCATAACAAGTTTACCAAACTCTCCATCTCACTCCAAATCACTGAATCCATCGAGTTCTTCATCCTCGCTGTCACTTCTGAGCAACTCTGCAGGTAGACGTTGCGCCGCTTCCTCTTCTGCGTGGCTGTCGACAGACTCAGCATCAGTTCCTAGCTTCATCTAGCTTTTAGCCCGTCATTAGCTTTTATTGTTTTCTTCATTGCAGTTCGAGTCTCCTCCGCTTCTCGCCAGTCCCTCACAAGTTTCTCGCTCACTGCAAACTTTCTTTCTCCCGCTGGTTGACCGTTTTCGGCCGCATATTTCACTCCTCTCAGCTTGTAATCTGCAGAACATGATTTTGTGTTTGGGGGGCATTTGTGTTCAGTCTTTCTCAGTTGTCTTTATAAGTTGATGTTTCCATTTTCCATTTTCAGTGGTACAGCAGTAATAGGGGTAGCAGATACCGGCACACAAGCTCAGAGCGCAATGTCGCAGCTGTCAGTGTGAAAATAGCGAATATGTGAAATTACCGCATATATTTTAATATATAAGTCGCAGGATCAGCCAAACCATGAAAAAAAGTGCGATACGATATGATGTCAGTGTTGAGTTTGCGTCGATGCCACCCGGTGTTATTAGACAATGGCGATCTCCGCATCATCCTTTTCGGCGGCATTGGTCGCATTTCGTGGGCTCGCTGTTTCCCGGCCTTCTTTTCCTCGCTGGGATTTCATTCAAATCCATGAAACAGAAGTCCCTTTCACATGTGTAATGTAAACCTAGAAATAATTTATCCATTCCCCGGATGAACTTCAGTTGTGGAAGTCAATGTCAGGGCGAATAATGTCAGACCAAGAAAAATCTCACACCCCGTACAAAATGTGTGAGAGGTGGATTCTTTTCCGCTATGATGAAACAGTTTTCTGAACTTCAAGTGCGGAAAAGAAGTTGTTTTGCTCAAGATATGATTTGAAGAATGACAGTGGGGTGGCACGGCGACGCAGCGGTTAGCGCCTACGTCTCCATGTTCCTCCCGTGTTCTCCGGGGTTCCTCCCACAGTCCGAAACCGTGGTTCATTGGAGACCCTAAACTGCCCGGACGTGTGATGAAAGGGTGAATGGATGTAGGCGGTATCGAATGAATGAATGAATGAATGAATGAATGAATGAATGAATGAATGAATGAATAAATGACGGTCCGGTCAACCCTCGCTATAACGCGGTTCACCTTTCACATTGTGGCTGCTTCACGGATTTGCACCGTGCTTTGTGTTCTGCATTCTGATTGGCTAAACAGTCTCCCCGCCTCTTCTCTACCTGCGTGTCAATAACGTTACGGTTTAATATGTACATGGACGTAAAACAGCTTGCCAAATTTAAGTTGGCAAATTTTCTCTAAAACCAATAATGTCGACGAAACGTTCTGCACCGACACAATTTGTCCTACTGTACTTTGTATTTTTTTTCATAATCATTTTTCATTTTCTCCCGTTCTAATCCAGTTACTCGGGTCGCGGTGAGGCGGCGCTGATCTCCGTAATTTGAAGTCTTCAGTTCGTATCGATGATTAAATTAATTATTTTACAGTACTGTAGTTATTTGTAAAATAACGTTTATACAGTACTTTTATTTGTCAAACAAATGCTTGGGCCTGTAAAAAGGTTTTGTTCTTTGGTTTCAATGCATCATAGAGTAAAAAAACACTGAAAAAAAAAATAACGGTTACTACTTCACAGATTTCGCCCATCACGGGTTCTTTTTGGAACGTAACCCCCGCCAAAAACGAGTGTTCACTGTATTTATTGGTTACCAAGGCGGTAAGATGTGGCAGGCAGTCCTTCCCGTAATTCAGCACCAACTCGTACAACATCTATCGTTCTTATCATGCAAGTGAATTTGGATCGGCTGAGGGTTTTTTGGAAAATTCCCAAAAAACCCTAATTTCTTCCGTCGGGTGCTTTGGTTTTTATATCTATATTCTGTATATACACGCACTAAAAAGCCTTTTTTTATTGCCATTATGCAAGCAGCACGAAAATATTCCAGGGACTCCCGGCTAGAGCCGTGCATAAAAGTAGACAAAAGTATGTACACAGTGGAATGAAAACAGATGGCAGCAGCGAATAAAGCTCAGCACTGCGTCTCTAACCGATAAAACCCATCAGGACAGTCATAAATAAATGGAGAGCAGTTCAATTTGTTGCATCTGTGTTGTCATGGATCACTGAAACCGTGCTGGGCGACCAGCAGCGTCTCGGTGTCGACCTCCAGGAGCCATCGTGTCCCTTCCACCGGCGCCTCCCATGGCTTACATTCCAAGCGGGACGTAATGGCGGTGTGTTTTGAAGAAGTTCAAAAACTTTTCTTGGAGTTGTGATAAACCATCTCGCCGTTGGTGATTCACTTGGCCTAGTTAATGGCTTAATCACATCGCATATAATGGCTCTTCGCTTCCAGCCAGCCATCTTCTAAATCCCCGTTCACGGCCTCTGGAAGTTTACACTTTTCTATTTTGGCCGTGAAGATTATCAAACTGTAAGCATTTGAAAAGAAAAAAAAAAAAAAAAAAAGCACTCCCCGGAGCTTAATGCGCTCCGAGCTGGGATTGCGTCGCTGAGTTTCCCACCCCGCGTGGAGCCGACGGCGTGCCGCGGGAGATTATATCTGGCTTTGCACCCTCCGATCAAAGCAGCGGCAATAACCGTTCCTCCACCCTGCGCGCAACAGATACCGCTTTCCTCGAGGAAAAACAGTGGCACTGAAGTGCATTTGGTCACCTTGTCCTTTCAGCCGACCCCTTTTTAAAAAAAAAAAAATTTAATAGCTGATAAGAGAACCTCCCGCTAAAGACGAAAAAAATAAATAAAATGACCACGGAGAAGAATTTGCGGAGAACTGACTCGCTGTTGGGAGCCTCGGGAGACTGATAAAGAGCCGGGAGAATATGATGTACAGCAATGAACGGGGACATACTGACCTTGACGGTATTAGTGCGGCACCAACCAATGAGAAACAGGCGAATTTCACCACTCGCTCTTCCTCCCGCTTCTGCCATTCAGCTACTAATGTGTTTGATTTTGTATGACCAGAAGAGGAATCCGCTCCCAAAAACAGGCCGTTTGTCGTGTTGCGAAACGACGCCGGGGTCATTCTCCGATCACGTTTTCTTCGAGTTTTGTTTTTTTCCGCCCCTCGCCGCCCTGCCCGGCTCTGGGCTTTTTAACTGTCGGGTCCGGACGCCAGTTTCGGCGCTGGTGTGGAAATGAATCAGCGCTCGCTCGCTCGCCTCTGCCCTTTATCGCTGGCTGAAGCCTTCTGGGCGGGAGTGATTTATGTGCCGCTCTGTAATAGGGGAGAACAATGCACTTTGACATCAGCGGCAGAGGCCGCAGCTGGAGGTGACAGATACACGGCTTCGGCGTGGGTTTCCCGCTCCCGATTTCACCGCCGTAATTCCCCTTCAAAGCGCCGTCTTCATTTCTAAACCTCCCTTTGAGTGTTTTCTCCTCGTCGTCGAGTTTGGAATGGAGGACAATCACTTCAAATGCAATATTAATTTTTCACGTTTCGCGCTGGGAACATCCGTCACGAGAGAAACGCGCCGTCTGGATGGGAGTTTTGTGCGGTTTGTCCGAGTCGAGAGCGCGACCGATCCACGGGAGCAGCTCTGCGGGCCAGGACCGGACAAGCCGTAGGTGCAGATATCAGCAGATATTAGATCTCCTGACTTGATGTGTCTGAAAGGAAAGTATCAGTGCTGCAGTGGAACACATTTCTCTTGCAAAAGCATCATCACAAACCTTGGCTTGAATACAGGAAAAGCCATTTTGAGTCTTTTTTGTAATTATAACGATTCCTTTTCAACTTACAGTACACGCTTTGTGTTTTCTGCATGCAAAATTTACTATTATTATGATATAGTATTTATACTAAGACGCTCATGAAGACGCTGTGAAACGATACCGCGAGGAATCGGGCGACTGCGCTTGCTGAGCGTCTGTGATGACGCCCGAAGAAACAGTGAGGGTAAACCCTCGGCTTCCTGAAACGCCCATATTTGTGTTTGACGGTGGCGCAGCTTCCGGTCACGTGCGAGGAGAACCTGCTCGTGAGCGTGACTTTATGAAACTGTAGAGTCCAGGATGCGACACAAGCAGTTGATAATAGATTTAAAATGTATTGTTTTGTGAAAGTGTGTGTCCAGGTTCAGTATTGTGTCAATTTATTGGCGATGAGAAGTTGCTGTTTGATAGCGCAAAGTTTACCTTCATATTATTCTATCCGACGTACGATGATCGCCTGCGTTTGCCGGTATTGGTTGAACCTTCCGCCCCTCTTTTTCTGTCTATCATTAGAGGATCGAACTTCATGCATTATTCGGGGGAGCCTTTAAACCATACGTGTCAAACTCTGGTGTAAATATATTTGGTCCCTGAAGCCAAAACCAAATGACTATTAGAGCTGGTCCGCCGCTATTATAGCCTACAGCGCATGTACCGCTAACAAACTACAAATCCCAGAATGCTCTGCTGCTGTTTTGGCGCGAAAATCACGACTACTGGCACCGTGCTACCCGTCCCAAAAAGCAGGTTGTTTATTTTTTACATTTATTAGTAGCCAATGGAAAAAGGTTACTGTTGAAATTTAATTCAGGAGGCTGCAAATAAAAAGAGTCAATGGAGTTTTATTTAAGAAGTGAATGCCATTGATGTGTTTTTTTTATTTGAATTTCCATTTTGCACGTGTGCAATATTAAGTTGTATATTGTATAGTTTTGGCTTTGCTTGTTCCATTTTCAGTTTTTAAGCAAAACTTGTTTTGGGTCCAGATGAAAAGGTACATTGTTTTACCTGGAGGAGGATTTTTTTTCAATAAACATCAATGTTGGCCTGCGACTTTGTTCCAGTTTTGAATTTTGTCCCTCTGTGGATTTGAGTTTGAGCTTTAGACTTTAGACGGACGGAATGGCTGCTGAAGATTTTTACGTCCTTTATATGCAGCGGCTGCAGGGCCAGGCGCCCTTTTCCTCCCCTCGGTAGAGCGGGCGTCCCTCCTCCGATCGGAAAGCCCGATGTTCTGCCTGGCGTGGCAGTTCTTCACCAGTTGAATCCAATGCGAAGTGCTTTGAATCCGCAAGGTTATGAAAGAGGAGACCATTTGCACGAATGGTGAGCGCCTCCGCCTCTCAGCAAGAAGGTCCCTGGTTGGATCCCGACGTGGGGACTTTCCTGCGTGGAGTCTCCATGTTCTGAAAACGTGAAGGAGGTCGATTGGAGACCCTGAATTGTGAATGAGAGGGTGAATGCTAGCCTACAGCGCATGTACCGCTAACAAACTACTAATCCCAGAGTGCTCTGCTGCTGTTTTGGCGCGAAAATCACGACCTTATGCTAATACTGGCACCGTGCTACCCGTCCCTCCTTTGGCCCTGTGATTGACAGGTCCCGCCTCTCGCCCAATCACAGCCCCCCTGTTTCCTAAAGTGCAGGATTAAGAGTACAGACAAGGAATGAATGGATGACTCGCACACAATTTCTCATGGAGCTCGCTTCTCCTCGACTCAATAGATGCATCCATCGCTCTCTCGGAAGACAGATGCTTGTCGGCAGCAGCTTAATTTTCTTCTGACTCACTCCTCAGATCAGAACAGGCCCACATTAGCAGCTGACGTCTTCTGCTGTTATCCATTAAAAATGTATACGTTTGTTTTCACTGACTTGCACGGCCCGTGAGCGCGCGAACGAAGGAATTGAAACGAGGAGGGTCGTCTTTTGGAAGTTTGGGCGCGAAAGTGACCTTTCAGCCAATTCCGAAAGACTGCAAAAATCGTCGCGTGTGTGTGTGTCTGCGTGCGTGTATGTGTGTGTGTGTGTGTGTTTCCATTGTCATCTGTGTCCCTTTGTTCAGTTGGTTCATTAGAAAAAAAAAACCTCCCTCCCTCCACGCTGGCAGTTGCCCGCTGCCCATTGAGGAGGTCTGTGTGCTCCACAAAGGCGCCCATTCACTGGCGTAAATTCATCCTCGCCACTCGATTATTCATAATTCCTAATCCCCCCGACAATGTTCAATCACGCCAGTTAGATAACCGGTCTGTGCCGAAATTCGACCCTGTATATTTTCACGATTGTTACCTAATGGAGTTATGACTCCTGGGCTCATGCCGCACGGGCTCCATAATGGATGTGACACGTTAATCCCAAACTTATCTTGGTTATTTTTTCGGGCTGGAGCCGACCGGCAGAGAGCCGCCGTCGTTAAGCGGAGACAAACCGACAGCGAGAGAAGGCAGGACGGGTGGAAAAGTGATACTTCAGCTGTTCCGGGCTCTTTTCTTCCTACGCGGTCTTGTCTTGTTCAGCCCCTGGCTCTTATCCAGGGACGGCTCCGGAGTTACATGATATCATTATTCTCAGGCCGCTGGACGGGGCCCTAATATCCTCCCCGGAGCTGTTAATGAGGAAACCGGAGTTTTGACGTCCAACGGCGCTGACGTCTTCCTCCAGTTTGTCGCAAAGGTGGAACAGGCGGTTGTTGCTGTGGAAATCTCCCGTCGAGCGAAACGTCTCTCACAGCCGCGGAGAGAGGGAAAGCCTTGGATCGACTAAAATGAAGGAGCAATCGTTCGGTCATCCATCCACTGGCTAATGCCGCTCGTCCCTGCTGTCATTGGGCGCGAGGCGGGGGTCACCCGGTCCATCAGCGGGACACATATGGGAAAAATTCATTCACACGTCATACGGAGATATACAGCCATTCGCTCATTCACATGTCAAAGTCAAAGTCAGCTTTATCGTCGATTTTTCCGCATGCGCTGGACAAACACAGCAATCGAGAGACGTTTCTCACAATAGAATTCCAAATTATTTAATACGTTTGATTCATTACAAATTAAACAGTAAAGTGCACCTTTACATTAGACCTGGGGTTTTCAAACTCGTTTTCACCGAGGGCCACATTAGCATAATGGTTGCCCTCAAAGGGCCACATGTAACGGTAACAGTATGAAATGTAATGTAAAATAGATTTAACTCCTTAATGTTAAATAACTCTGAATTTATTACTCATTCAAATCCAAAATGCTACATATGCATTTGCATAGATGAAAAAAAATGATGTTTACTTGTTGTTCTGTTACAACATAAATCCTTTTGACTGATTTCTTTGGCCACAGTAAAGCTCGCTTTCACTTTTTGGACGCGACTTTCGTGAACACGTTCTGCTGCCGTCGTCGTTTGGCCTTTAATTCTTGGACAATTTGTTGTTTTTCCGGGAGGCTAACTTTAGCATACTTAGCTCCATGTTCCGTGTCCAAATGCCGACAGCCTTCCATCTGCATCGCGTCTCCTCTTCCTGAACATTTAGGGATCGTTCGTATTTCTCAGTTCCACTTGTTGAAAATCGCATTGAAGTCGATCCACTGCAATCTAACGGCGGGATGCCGTCGCTTCGCGGGTAACGTGATCGGCATGAATTATGGGAATTGTAGTTTATGGTCAATGCACGCGTTTGACTTATTTATTTTCAGACAATTAGACCTCTTAAGATGTTCTCAAAGGCCACATAAAATGACGTGGCGGGCCACATTTGGCCCGCGGGCCTTGAGTTTGACATATGTGCATTAGACAGTAAACATTAAACTATAAGGTATAATGTATGAATATATGTAATTTGAAAACAGAGAGTAACCGCAGTGGTTTATTTATTTTATTTTTTCTGCTTTTGTTCGTTTGTCGTTGGACTGCGGGAGGAAACCGGAGAAGCCTTAGAAAAATGCAAACTCCTCACTGAAAGCCCCCCCCTTGCGGGGACCGAACCGGAGACCTCGCTGCTCGGCGGAAGCGCTAACTGCCGCGCCACCGTGAAAACAGTCACCTGCAGAGAATATTTTGATGTCGACCCGTGTCAATAAAGCGACAGGAGGAGGAGGAGGAGAAGCTGCTTTGTTGCTCTTTGTGCTGCGGCGCCGTGCACTGGGCCGCACTCTCTACCTAGTTGATGTCTCAAATTCAAAACAGCTGTTATGCCTACTGGTTTATTTATTTGTTTATTCGTTTAAAATGGATCCCATTAGTAGCTACTCAGGTAGCAACCCACGTCCTTTGCATCAGGATCACAAACACTATTTTTTTTTTTTTTTTTTGCATTTTGTTAACCCACTGCCTTCTGTGAGGGCATTATCCGTTGCAGCTCTGTTTACAGCGATGACAAATAACTCTTGAGACAGCCCGAGTGGATCAGGCGGGAACGGTCGGGAGCCGAGACGGGGGAATAAATTCAAAAATACAGCAAGAGAAGGAAGCGTGCGCTGAGGGATGGCGTTTAAGAGAGAGGATTTGGATGAGAGGCAGGGGCGATAGTGGCATAAAAAAAAAAAAAAAGAGGGGAGGTAGATGAGAGGTACTTGGCGAGGAGATGAATCAGCTGAGGGTGAAGGAAGAAGTGCTCCGCTGCGCCGAGACGAGGGTTTTTCGTATCGTCTAAACGCGTCCGTGCGCGCGGATGCCTTTTCAAAAAGGCGTCTGGAGCCCTTCTTCTTCCAAATGGCTGCTGACTGTTCGCAGCCGTGTGGCTGGAAAGACGGTCGGTTCGGGAAGACGGACGGAGACCGCGTGAAAGGCTGCAGCTGCAGAATCCGTCGCCTGATTCATGTTTTCACCGCGGCTAAAATGATACGACGTCACTTTTCTATGGGTTCGCGTTCTTCTTCCTGCATCTTTGTGCGTGATGTGTTCCGGTGAGGGTTTCTTTAAGAAGCTGAAGTTTGGTCGCACTTCCGTTCCGTGAGCTGAAGAGTTCGTAACCGTCGAGACCAACGACATTGTCATTCATTCATTGTCTTTTCCGCGTGTCCCGCTCCCTGGGTTTCGGGAGGGCCGCTGTCATCGGGCGATCATTGCTGACAGACAGACGCAACCATTCACCCTCTCAGTCACGCGTCATACAGAGACGACCGTTCACTTCACAGAAACATATATTCACGCTGTCATTCTTGGGGTGCACAAGACAGTCGGCAGGGTCGACACAGGTTTTGTTTTTCGGGTTTGGAGACAGTGACATTGGAGAAAAGACAGGAAGCAGAGCTGGAGGTGGCAGAGATGAAGATGTCGAGGTTCTCTTTGGGAGTGACCAGGATGGAGAGGATCAGGAATGAGTCCATCAGTTTGATGTTTTGGAGAGAAGCTCAGAGAAGCCAGGCTGAGATGGTTGGCTCATGTACAGAGGAGGGGATGGAGAATCTATTGGTAGACGGATGCTGGGGTTGGAACTGCCAGTCAGGAGGTCAGGAGGAAGACCAAAGAGAAGATGTATGGATGGAAGGATAGAGGACATGAAGCTGGTTGGTTCGAGAGAAGAGGGTACGGAGAGTAGGGGTTGCGGGGAGGAGGTTGATCGGCTGTGACGAACCCTGAAGGGAAAAGCGGAAAGGAAAAGAAGATTCACCTATAGGGACATTCAACCAGTCACCCTTTCATTCACTCATCATATAGAAACATACATTCACCCTGTCATCCACACGTTTGGGCAATTGAACCGCGAACCGCCCCTCCCCCTCTTCTCATTCTATTCTATCACATGCTGGATGAAGTAATAGAATTATTCTCTTCTAATTTTACCCTCCGTATTTGTCCCGCTGCTCCTTTCGCTTAAAAAAAAAAAAATAAAGTCTGTCTTATAAATGACTCAACATTTCAGACTGTGAACACAAATCAAAACCTGCCACAGTCTCCACCCCCCTGGAAGGAAACCTTGTCGTCAGGCACACTTACAAAGGGATTTTTAGATAGAATTCCTTTTTATCAGCGCAGTCAAATATTCTTCAAGCCCCAGAGTCCTAAAAAAAGAACTTCGTGTTCGTCCCAAAATACACCCGGTGCTTTATTTAGGCATCAAGATACAAGTGAAGTGAATGCGGTGTCAACACGCACAGTCACACACACACACACACACACACACACACACACACACACACACACACACACACACCAGAGCTGCACGCTGCAGACCAGCTGGAGAGACCCGCAACCCAAGGTTTAGAAAAGATCAACCAGGACTGGGACCCCTCATAGACATGCATGATAATGCCACGTAACTACAGTGGAACCTCGGCTTACGAACGGCAATAATCACGAACAAATCGTCCCACGAACAGAGTTTGTGAACAAGCCTCGGGGGCGTGAACGCACAAACAAAAACAAGGGTTTTCCGCGTTGTAGCTTAGCGGCAGTTGTACGCGCTACTCCGCGTTGTTTACATCATTCATCGTTGTGTTTTCCTAATTAAAACGTTTTTTTCAGTTAGTTATTCCTCATTATGGCTGCCACAAATGTTATAAGTGCGAGTGAGAGTGGTGTTATGAAGAAGTTAAGAATTACAGTGGATGGGAAAAAGGAAATAGTAGCTAAAGGTGAGAGCGGTGTTGGTGTTACAGATCTCGCCAAGCGCTACGACACGGCTTCGACGGAACAAAGATGCGCCGAAGACGGCTGGTGTGGCTAAAGGGGCGACTATATAAACGAAGCAAAAGTCTTGCTAGTTTGGATGAATGAACGACAGCTTGCTGAAGATAGCATTAGCGTTAGCGAGGGAGAAGGCTTTACTTTTGCTGATTTAGTGAAGGAAACGCTGAGTACAAACGCAGACCAGAAGAGAAAGAACAGCAGAAACGCAGCGGTAATTAAGGTTATCTTTAACTCCTGTCTGTGTTTTTGACACGAATAAACCCATTCAAAAGGTTTCGAGGAAGTACAGTCTGTGTTTTGGGGCTGGAGAACGGATCAGTGGGAGTTACATGGATTCCATTGGGAAATATTGATTCAAAGAACCAATTAAATTCATAAGCCGAGGCTCTCCTGTACACTTAAATCATTTTAATAATTCTTTAGAATATAAATATGTATGTATATGAACGGAAAAATTGGAATATGGTATTTACATGTTTCTGGTAACTGGTCACTCACACGTAGCAGAACAAACGTGTGTGCTTTTCTAGACTTTGTGTGCACAAACACAAACACAAACTCAGCTCGTTTCCGGCCTCAGCCCCCCCTAAAAGCGAGGAGCCCCTTCCAAAAAAGGTCCGCTGTTTGCCCACAAGCTTGGCGGCGAGCCGAGCAAAGCTGCAAACCGCACGTCATCCCGCTCTCCTGCTAATTAGCAAACGTCGCAGGACCCGACAGCTCTTTCCCCCCGTCACGGAACTAATGATGAATTTTCTTTTGTTATCCCCCGGCCTCCTGAGCCGTCTGAATTTCCTCTCAGCTCTTTTCAAACCCGAGCCTTTTTTTTTTTTTTTTTTCTCGCGCTGGGGTTTATTGTCGGACGCAGCTTTTTCCAGAGGGATGTGTGTGGTCGCGATTTGTGGCTCCGCCGTGCTTTCGAGGCTGGATGTGCTGCACAGAACCACTGAATATTTGAGTTGATCCCGGACAAGGGTTTATTCTCTGCCTTTGTGCATTTTATGTGTGTTCAAGTGGTGGAAGATGTTCATTGCGTAGCTGACATTTGTCTGAAATCAAGCAGTTTGGGGTTTTCCAGGAACCACCTCTTTGTCTTCTGCTCCTTTTTTTTTTTGTTGTTTTGGTTTCACTTGAAAGTTACTCTGGACTGAAGTCGAACTCGGGTGATCGGTGGAACAGGAAGTTGCTCGGTCGCTGCACAGCGAAGCTTCGCATGAAAGGAGCGCATGTTTGAAAATGTCAATATTGCACCAGAAAGGAGGAGCCGCAGAAGATGAGAGGTTCATCGTAGATGGAAGAGACAGGTGCAATATTTGAAGAAACTAAAGTGCATGTGCAGGAAGCACATTTCTAAAATCAGAGGAGAAATAGCCGACACAAAGTTGGATGAAAACTAAAATAAGGGAATTTACCCTTCGACTGTCCGGGAAATCGGATTCGAACAACTGAAGTGTATGAAAACAGGCAATAAAAATGGTCATTTGTGAATCCGTGGATAAACAAGCATTACGACTAACATGATTTTGCACTGCCCTTTATATGCAGCTTTGCTTTGCTAAAAACCAGCCTGTCTCGAAGCATGCCTGCGCAGCCAGCAGGGACAGCGAACGCATCGTCGAGTCTCGAACAAAAAATCATCAGGGGGGCCAATTTTTGCCTAGATGACTAAGGTGCGGCTCGACAACTGTCACAATTGACATTTGTCTTGTCAAAATTGCATCGAAATACAACTTGTAACCAACAGGCGAAGAGATAAACACAAAGGTGTTCCCTCGAGCTACATAAGCTACAAGGAAGGTACGTCTGAGATTGTTCACGAGTGAAATTATCGTCATTGACCATTCATTCAGAGAAGAACTGTGGAATGACGAAATCCCGTATGTGCAAGCCTGAGCGGGTTACGTACGGACGAAGGCGCGTATGTTCAAGCCCTCCCAGCCCACATGGAACGCATTGAAGAGCGTGTAATTTTTTAGAAAAAAAAAAAAGGATTTCACATGAGAATCTATGAGTGAACTCGGGGTGATTTTCAGCTCGGCTGAAATCGCGGTTCCCCACGGAGCGGCGCCGATTGGATATTCAGATGCAGCTACGATGGTCAGCACTGCTGGAACACAAGAAATACCTTTATTATTATTAGAGCACAACATCAGTGAAAATTTGACCCGCATTTAACCCATCATGGATGAAGAGCAGCACTTCAGTGTCTTGCTCAACAACGCTTCGACTGGCTAGAAGGAGCGCCGGAATCGAACCAGGAACGTTCGGTTCCAAGGACAACGGCTCCGAGCCCCTGAGCCACGCGAATGCGTTTTTTTTTTTAAAAATGTGAAAAACCGCGCTTCAGAAGAAACCGCCCCGGGTCTGGAAGTATGTGTGACCTTCATTTTACTGCTTCGGCTTTCATCCCTGACTTCCAGCCCAATCATTAGATACTCTATCTCTCTGGGTCAACCCAGCTCACGCACCCCGCCACCTCCAGGAGAGCATTCGCCTCGCAGGACTCCCTCCGCCTGAACGTTCAGAGATCTGCCGCGCTTTCAGGGTGAAAAATGCTGATTTTGCAGAGTGGGATTTTACATAAAGTAATACATTAGCCCCAAATACGACTCTGAGGCCAGACGGGGGCCGGTTATCGGGAGAGGACGTTCATCATTTCATGGACCAACGTGAGATATAACCTAACTCATCTAAAACAAACAACCATAAATCGTAGCATTTTAGAGGTTAAAGGCTCATTAGATGAAGAGAAGCAGAATCGACGATCAGGCGCGTGAAGGTGTCCGGGAAGAAAACTCCGCCCCCAAAACAAACTGATGGGAAAACCCTGAATTCAGGAAGAATCCGTTTATTCCTGGAGCTGCGGAGCTCCTTTTCATTTCAATAAATAAAACAAATTACAAAATGGTTCCCGTGCAGCTGCTCTCGGGTTTAAATCCAACAAATACAAACATTGCCGTTATCTTCATCTGTAATCCTAACCCGCCGCTGAGGGAAGTTGCCAGAAGGTTAACCACCTTCACGATACCGATACCTTCACCGAGCAGCCAATCACACTTGGGTAGAGATCCGATGGGTTATTTATCCAACACATGCTCAACTAAACGCCGGCGCCGTATTGTTGCTCACTAATTGAAGAACTATGAAAGCGTTTAAACCAGTCGGGTAGCTGATCCAGGACGGTGTAAGTGTGTGTGTGTGTGTGTGTGTGTGTGTGTGTGTGTGTGTGTGTGTGTTGCCCTCAGTGATGAATGCACGGCTCATTAGAATGGCTGTCGTGTCGCAGCACAGCCTGCAGCATTTCATCTGGCGCGCGGCGGTGCAGCCAGTCGGATCCCGGCATCCGCCGGCACCACTCAAGATTATGAAGTCGAAAATACCTCGCTCTTTTTTTTGTTTTTTGCTTTCCCCTCCTCTTCCCGCCCGGCCTGCTGAGAACTTTGAGAATGTCCTTCAGATGTGAGGAGCATAAGCCGCAACACAAAGGTGTCATAACCTGTTTCGTAAGTAGCCACGTCAGATCCTTTTTAGCAGTTATTTCACATCCACATTAGATTATCTTATTGTTTTATGAATACTGTCATTTTCGTTGGATACTGAGATTTCAGCGAGCGAAGACTTTTCTATCATTTTTATAAAAGGATCAATAAAAGGATAATTTTCTTTTCTGCTCCATCTTATAACCAGAGTTAGAGAAACGCCGGTTAAATACATTTAACACTTTATAGGGCTGCAGATTTTGTGTCTATCGGTTCACCAATATTTTGTTAATAGTCTTTATAGAATTTTCAGAATTAATCAATTAATCTTTTTTTTTATTATTATTTATTTATTTATTTTTTATTTAATAACCAGTCTCTGCATTCCCTGAAATCCCAACTGTGCCTAATTTTAGTTGCTTCATTTGATACAAAGGAGCTCAAACATCTCCTCCTATGCTGCTGCCCAGTGAAGCTGCTGGCTTGAAATACCAGCCGCTTGCAAACAACGGTGAACCCGGCGTCCTCAACCCCTCCAACAAGAAATCAGGTTATCGGGGCCCCCAGACCCACATCCCTGACATTCGCGCCTTGGACTGAAAATGGTTTCCTGGAAGCCAAAGGACAAAGAGTGATGGTTTAATGTGTCAGAAATTTATCAGACCCGCCCAGTGATGTGCCTCAGTTACATTTACGGCCTTGACCTTTGTTTGTGTGTGTGTGTGTGTGTGTGTGTGTGTGTGTGTGTGTGTGTGTGTGTGTGTGTGTTTCCTTTCAAAAGCAATACTTAAACCATAGATCAGGCACAACACTGCCACTTGCTACATTCCTCATTATTAATTCCTGTATATTGGTAAATGTGTAAAGACTTTTTTTTTCTCAGATTATACTTCATACTTTTACACTTCAGAGTTTATTTTATTTTACTGTATTTATTTTTTATTTTCAGCTTGTCCCTCACCTCAACATCATGTGTAATAAGATTCTGCCCAGATGTTGCTTAATATTTCCACTCCAAGCGTCTCATCAGTCTGTAAATCAACATAAATATTCTCGGATTCATTACCCGGGTTTTTTTTAAAGTCTCGGGTGGGATTTCCGCTGGCGCCCTGGCCTCGCCGATCACACAGGCGTTCTCTAGCAAGCGTTAAAGGTGGCGGCGGGTCTTGGGTTGCACTGGCAACAGAGCAGTGAACCCCCTTCTTTTTTTTGTTTTTAAAACTGCTGACCGGCCAACCCTGTGGTACCAACTCAGAAACCGATCGGCGAGGTGTCGCTGTTGAAATAAGCCTCGCTCGGCTGGGCCCCGCGGAGTCCAATGCAAATCTTTCCGTGATGTATCTTCGCCTTGGAATAATATTTGTCCTGCCTCGTTTTCCGTCAGACCTATAAGTGGAACACGGAGAAGGTGGAAGCGAGGATGTAGTTGTGTACACAGCATGTTTCATACGTGTGCACGGGGCCTGTCGTGATGTGTAGCTTTCGCCGCTCCAACCGGTTCCGATGTCCGTCCGTGCTTTCAATGCTGGTCTTGGCCGTTTCTTCTAATGATTGTAAAGCCGCCCATTCGTCAGAGGACTTAAAAGATCCGGAAAAGTTTTTATTCTCAAACTAAAATTTCAATATTTACAGGACTGCAACGAGATTGTTATCGTACGCTAACGTACGCTTTTAGGTGAGGTCACGTTGTGTCCCTTCCGTGTTTTGGTAAAGAGAACAGAGGTCCGACCGGATCTTCTGGCTTTGGGAACCATCACGAATGCCACCGAACATCTAAAGCTTTGGAAAAGACTTGCGTAAAACTCCCACACCTTCTCACATCTACAGACTAATTTTCAGAGTTTTAAGAACGACTGCGGATCTTAAATCTAAAGACTTGGAAAAGATTTGGAAAAAAACTTGATTCTCTCAGCAATTTTTTCCCGCCATGGGATGTTTTCAGCGGGTTTCTGCAGAGCCTCTGCTGTTTCGGTCCACGGCTTTTCCTTCTCCACTCGGTGGTGAGACGTCGGAGAGTTGACGTGGTCCAAGCCGGGCTCCACCATCCGCTCCTCTTCCTGGACGCTCCACACTGATCGGGGAATCCTTCGCCGTTCCCTTCTATCCGTCACCGCCGTCGAACACCGTCTCTGCCGCCAACGCCGCTCTGGGGATTGTTTGTCTACCAGGCTTCCTTTTTCCGGTTTAGTCGGAGCTCATCTATCGGTTATTGTCACCGTAAAGCCCGAAAGACTTGAAAGACACGTTTGATATTTTCAGAAGCGCGAGACTCGGAAATGACGGCTCAGATTACCACCGGTGGCACACTCAACGATCCAGATGACGGGAACGCTGTGACTCCGGTAAAACTCCTCAAATTTCCCTTCAACTTTCAGTTTTGTTTTTTTTTTTAGTCTGCCGTGAAAATCTCGGTGTAAGCCAAGCCTGGAGTGGCATGGAGTGCTGTGGTCAGCGAGAAGGTCTCTGGTTGGATTACGACCCCTTTCTGCATGAGGTGTCCATGTCTTCCCCGTGTCTGCGTGGGTTTCCTCGGGGGGGTTGAGGGTGAACGGCTGCATGCCTCCAAACGTGACCCTGTGATCGATCCGGGGTGAGCGCCGCCCCTCGGCCAATCACAGCTGGGATCGGCTCCGGCCCCCCCGCCCCCCCTCAGTGCAGGGTAAGCCGTAGAGAAAATGAATGAAAGAGTTCAGTAGAGCTACTTTCCACCTGCCGACGCTGAAAACGACGATCTGATGTGCAGTGGTTTTCGGCAAATCTTCAGTTTGTTGCCTTAAAACCGAAAACACCCGAAGGTTAAACTTTCTCAAAAGCAGTTTCACTAATTCATCCATCCATCCATTCATTCATTCATTCATTCATCCTGACTCGAAGCACTACTTGCTTTGGATTCTGGACGTTTTTAACTGTCCCCTTTCTCTGTCAGGAAACTCTTTCTTTTTTTTTTTTTCCAGCGTTATTTTTATTTCTCATGACACCGTTGACACAAACAACCGGGTTTGTTTGTTTACTGACCGACCTCAGCGTCTTATTTATGGAAAGTATCCGTCCCCGGGTCTCGGGCAGAGCGGGATTAAATTTGTGGATGTCACGTGGCGTGGCGAAGGGGCGTGACATTTAAATCTGTCCTGCCGAGAAGGATGACTCTGTGTTTGCGATAGGACGCGCGGCGGCAGCAGGCGCGGGGAGGAGGGGCGTTTCTTTGGCGGAGGGTTCGCCGAAATGTTAGCAACACCAATGCTCCGTGCACTCTCTCACCCTGAAAAGGTGACTCACTCTCACTCTCACTCTCTCTCCTCCTTGCCCTTACAGATAAGCTGTTTGGAAAGCGGCTGCTGCAGGCGGGAAGACACGTCATGTCTCATAAGTCTTGGATGAAGAGCGTGCCCACGGAGAACTGTGACGTCCTCATGACATTTGCAGGTCAAGCAGTCAAACACACACACACACACACAAACACACACACACACACACACACACACTGTTCCGACGCTGTCCCCGCAGCCCGCCGTCTGGCGCGTCGTCATAAAAACGATCCCTGCTGCCGTTGGCCGGGAGGCAGGGCTCATCCTGGACCCGTCAAAAGTCCATCACAGAGCCGCATTTAGAGACCTTCAACCATTCACCCTCTCATTCTCATGTCATGTAGAGACCTTCAACCATTCAACCTCTCATTCTCATGTCATGTAGAGACCTTCAACCATTCAACCTCTCATTCTCATGTCATAGAGAGAGACAACCGTTCAGTCCTGTAGAGAAATACAACCATTAACCCCTCATTCACATCATAGAGAGACATGCAATGATTCACCCTCTCATCCCAATCCCAGATAGAGGCATACAACCATTCACCCTCTCATTCACAGCACATGTAGAGACATAAAGCCGCTCACGAATATCAGCGCCTCCACACAGACCACAGAACAGATATGTGCTGTTTTACTGCTAACCATGAGTTGAGCAAACAAGTTCATGTAAAATATTCATGCTGAAGCCCTTTAACAGACTTTCTCTTCACTTTCTAAACCCCCCGCATTTCCTTAAATGACAAATCATGTTGTTGTTGCTGTATCAGAGTGATTCCCCGTCCGCCCTCATCACCACTTCTTTCATAAAAAAAACAACCTTTCGCGTCTTTTCCCAATTTTAAATTGTTTCAACTGTTTCGTTGCAACGGGGAGGGGGGGGGCTCTCCATTATAACATCGGGGATGGATGTTTTTATTTGTTTTTCTTGTCTAACACTATCAGCCGCGGCCTGAGAGAGCCGTCTTGTCGTCAAATCCCCTGATCGGCTGCAGGCGGCGGGAGAGAGCCGTCCACCGCCTCCAGCCGTTACGAGAATCAACAGCGGGAGACGGCGGGAGGCTCGGCGGCTCGGCGGCTCTCCGTGCGTGGGCGCTTCGCGGAATCGTAACTCTCCGTTTCTTTTTTCCGCCACAGATACAACGGATGACCACACGTTGCTATGGCTACTGAACCACATCCGGCTGGGAATCCCCGAGCTGATCATCCAAATCCGGCATCACAAGCACACACGTGTCTACGCGTTCTTCATCACGGCCACGTACGAAAAGTAAGGACGATGATATTTATGAAGAGCCGTGCCCGTCCATACTGGCCTCCAAAGGTCATCTTTCCCTTTTAAGAGGTTTTTTTATGTTTAAGAAGAGCCACTTTACTCCCCCTCCCTCATTTATATTAGTATTTATGACTTGCTTTCTGTGCAATAATTTACTTACAGCCTGAACTGTTTTTTTCTTTTTTAAAATTTATTTATACTTTAAAAAATGTATTAATTCATTTTTTAATTAATTGAGTACATCTTCCCCTGCTGTTTTGTGTCATCATATTATCATTTATTTTCTGTTGTGAAGGCGACGTCCAAAGTAAGAATTTCATCTCGTTGTCTGACTCACCATGTTCTTACGACACATACGGAAATAAAACTCTTGAATCTTATGTTCAAGATTTTATTTTAATACATCGCAGGATTCTCTTTAGACATTAATCACTCATTTCAATAAAATCCTGTTTACTATCAACCTACGTCTATTAGATGTAGCAGCTGTGGTGCAGAGCCAGAAATAATAATAATGATAATGATAATGATAATGATAATGATAATGATAATGATAATGATAATGATAATAATGATAATAATAATATTGATAATAAAAACAACAACAAC
>CAAKHD010011812.1:0-24828 GCA_901007705.1 Fistularia tabacaria
TGTGTCAGTGAGAGAGTGTGTGTGTGTGTGTGTGTGTGTGTGCGTGCGTGCGTGACGGTGGCTGGTTCCGTGTCTGAAAGTCTCTCCGCGCCAACAGAGCAATGCACTGCTCAACATGGCCAATCTCCATGGCAACACGGCACTCCATGAGGCCGTGCGAGGGGGACACACTTTACTGGTGGAGCTGCTCCTGAGGGGCGGAGCCTCACCGAGCCTCCGCAACAAGACGCAAAGGACGCCGCTGGACTGCGCCTACGAGCTGGGAGGCAAGGTGGGCTTAGTCCCGCCCCCAGAGGCCACATTTTAAGGGGGATTTACTGATTTAAGGCTGTGTGTGTGTGTGTGTGTGTGTGTGTGTGTGTGTGTGTTTAGAACGCAGAGGTAGTTCGGGCTCTCCAGAAGGCCTCTGGACTCTCTCCTGATGATGAGCCCATCAAGCTTCTGTCGGTTCCCAAAGGAGCTCTGGGTACCAACCTCAAACACGACTCAGCTGTTACTTAACCTTTTTACTGGAGTAATGTCAGGCATCTGAATGTGTCCAAATTTGTGGTTGCAGCTCATTCCTTCGTGCAGCGCCTGCGACTGCAGGATCATGGCAGTGGCAGGAAACACAAAGCTGGGATGACCGTCAGCAGGTGCTCCATTGCAAAGCTCTTCATCTCATCTTCGCAGACGACTCACGAGTGTTAATGGAATGTTTGTTTCTTCATCAGGACTCAGCAGGTGAAGAGAAGCTCCTCCCCCAAGACGTCGCCCCCATCTCGCCAGGTACCCCGATATGACATTTGGACGAGGCTTGTCTTTTGGTGATGTGATGTCTGTGCTGCCCCCGGTGGTCGACGGATGTCACAACCTGTCAAACATCCGCCTTGACTGCAAAATTAGAAAATACCCCGTCAAGAACAGGGGCCTCGAGAGGCTGACCATACGAACACATTCGGTATTTGTTGGGGTCATTGTTGAATGCCATGCACTTAGTGGCCGTTCTTGATGAGATCACATTTTGTAACCAGTATGAATCAAGAGTGCCTCACTAACAGGTCAGGTGGAATCCAAAGACTGATGTTCTGATCACATCACCCGCAGGTGAACCCCGAACGGCGGCGGTTACGGCGAGGGGAGACGGTGGAGTGTGCTTTTCCGCCAGGAGGCCCCGAGGGCGGGTCCGCGAAAGGGGGGCGGGGCCTGACTCGCTGTCACACCCTGGACTCAGATGCCAACCACAATGTAACGCGACCACATCGGGCGGACGGAACCCAGGATGTTGAAGAACATTCTGATGCCACAGCTCCCATGTGCTCTGCTCATCTGCCACAGACCCCGCCTCCATCCTCCGCTTCATCCAATCTCAGCAGGTCATGTGGTGACCATGACAAGATTTCAGACGTTTTCATGCCATCTTCCTTCCCCCCCCGAACCCCTGACCTCCATATCCAGACTAATGGATTGTTATCTAGCGGTGGCGCCCAGGAGAAGCCCCTCAGCTGCGCCAGTGAGTCACCAGAAGGTGGCACCCTGGAGAAGCAACTTAGCTGCGCCAATGAGTCACCAGAGCGTGAGACCCAGGAGACACCCCTCAGCTGCACCAATTGGTTGAAAGCCAGTGGCACCCAGGAGGAGACACTCAGCTGTGCTGAAGAGTCACCAGAAGGTGGGACCCAGGAGAAGCCCCTCAGCTGCACCAATGAGTCATCAGAACATGCTGTTCATGAAACACCATACAGCTGCGCCAGTGAGTCACCAGAAAGTGGCGCCCATGAAACCCAAATCAGATGTGCGAAAGAATCACCCGAAGGTGACGTTCATGAAATGTTACACAGCTGCCCCAGTGAGTCACCAGAAGGGGGGACCCAGGAGAAGCCGCTCAGTTGCGCCAATGAGTCACCTGAAGGGGGGACCCAGGAGACACCCCTCAGCTGCACCAATTGGGTGCATGCCAGTCGCCCCCAGGAGGAGACATTCAGCTGTGCTGAAGAGTCACCAGAAGGTGGGACCCAGGAGACACCCGTCAGCTGCGCAAAAGAGTCACAAGGCGGTGGCTCCCTGGAAATGCCAGTCAGCTGTGGGGAAGAGTCACCCACACCTGGTGTTCATGAAACAGCTCACAGCTGCTCCAATGAGTCACCAGAAGTTGGCACCAAGGAGACACCCCTCAGATGTGCCAATGAGTCACCTGAAGGGGGGACCCAGGAGACACCCCTCAGCTACCCCAAGTGAGTCACCAGAAGGTGCCGCCCATGAAACGCCACTCAGTTGTGCCAAAGAGTCACGGGCAGGAGATGTTCACAAAACGCCACACAGCTGCGCGAATTGAGTCACCAGAAGATGGTGCCCAGGAGAAGCCCCTCAGCTGCTCCCATGAGTCACCAGTGGGTGGCGCCCGTGAAACGCCACTCTGCCGCATCAGCATGGTGCAGACTTACAGCAGGAAAATGCTGGTGCAAGGCGTCCGCTCCCGGTTGTAGTCGGCCGCTACATGAAGCAGTCACCCCCTCACCGCATTTTGCCATTGGTCAGAAACAGGATCCGTTGACACAGAACAGGAAGTCAGACACGTACAGTGTGCTACGTCCTTGGATTTTCAAAATAAAACACCTTACTGATGCGAGCCCCCCCGTGGTCACAGACAGGAAATGATCCAAACAGAAGAAAGTGATGTTAAAGCGAATTCAAAGGATTTATTGAAATTAGTTTGAATCCGCTGGATTATCAGTCATTTTCCACAAAGTAATTGTGAGAAAGATTTGAATCAATGATATTTTTTTTTTTTTCCCAAGTGAAGGTTCGAATTGGACGAATTTTCAATTGAAATGATCTGATTGGTTGGAAACGAAGACCCGGAGTCCCAGCTCCTGCTGCTGGACCGAGTCTCTTTGGAAGGCCACGTTCTGACTGGGGCTTCCTGTTCAAGGTTCTGTGTGGACCTCAAGGCCTGGGTGGAGTTTGTGGGACAACCCTCCTCATCTTCAGCGCTGTCTGGACGCTGGTGTTTGCTTGAACAAACGTTCTGAAGTCCTCATGTTTGCAGGTTCCTGACATCTCCAAATGAGAACATGGGTCCTTCCAACCTCTTCTCATGGGGTCCTGGGTTTGAATCTGGGTCTTGGGTCCAGGTCTGGGTCTTGGTTTGGTGGTCCCGGGTTCAGGAAGCGGCTTCTCCTTCGATGCACTTTGGTCTCCGAGCTGGAAAAAGGGAAGACGGCGATTGAGTGACTGTCGTCTGTTTGTTTTACTCGTCTTTTACTTGAAGTCTTTTTCACGTGACTCGCTGCATCATCGGAATGATGGACTTTCTGACCACCGATTGACTGGTGACATCATCACCAACACAGTTCCCTCTGTCATTTCTAAAAATCGTACGGAAGGAAGAGAGACTGGACTCGGCCACCTTGTTGGGCTGATTGATTGAGAGACAGATTTCTACCGGTGTAGCGACCCGACCCTAGCAATGTGATTGATTGATTTGATTGGTAAAACTAGTACTTTAATAAAAATCAGCCAGAACTTTGAAAAGTGAGCAGGAAGTTTGAGAAAATGACGGAAAGTACATAAGAACCTGGATTGATCCTGCAGAAACTGATTATCAATGGTTGAAGTTGGTTTCATGTTTCCTGGACGATTGATTTCCACCACTAATGAATTGACTATTGATTAGCAGCTTTAAAGGTGCGTGTTTGTTTCTACCTGGAAATGTGCCTTAACTTGCTTCTCCAGATCTCAAGAGGTCAAGATTACTTCCAATCAAGGTTATCAACTGGCCGATCAGTGAAATGCTAATGTTGCTAATAAAGGCTTGCACCAATTCTTGACTGGGTCAGTAAGTAAGGATGAAGCTCGGTGGGGGCGGACTGAGAGGATAAGAGCTAAAATAATGAACGATGTTCCTCACAAAGAACCCTGAGAGGAAAGACGCATGGGTCTCCAGGTGCGGGGACGCCCGGTTTTCCCAGGTTTGTTTAGTTAATCATCTGCGAGTTGCTCTGCTGGAACACACCAGTCCCGGTGGAACATGTGGTACCACGTTCTCCTGCTCTTCCTGCTGCTCGGGGTTCCGGCAGGTTCCGGCCCGCTGAGCGAACCCCATCCCGACATGTCGGACCAGGAGCTGTTCTGGGGTGCCGACCAGTATGACTTCTCAGTGGTTCTGGCTGCCGGCAGGACCGACTGCTTCTGGCACTTTGCCCACCAGGGGGAGACCTTCTACCTGAGCTACATGGTGAGAATTGTATTTACCTACTGCAAGACACACAAGGAACATTCATCTACGAACTGGATGGAGAAAAAACTACAACCTGCATGGAGACAAAATGCAGTTTGCTCAGTTTGGTGTGTTGGTTGTTGTAAGGGTTTGGAGTGTGTGGGAGTGTATTGCATTTGTTGGGAGTGTGTTGTGTGTGCCGGAGTTAGCGTCACGTGAGTTGTGATGGGAATTCTTTGGAAATAGCTCCCTAAAAAGAGCTGTCTCTCGATTTTTCTTGTTTCCTAGGTTATCAAATTATGTGTAAAAAATATTAGGACTTAAAAACCAGAAAAAAATAAGCATCTGGTTGATAGTTTTTGTTTTAAGAAAAGATTCAGAAAAACCAAGAGTCTCAGCTTTGAGGGTTGATCCTGTTCAATGTTCCCTCTAATGTTTCATGTGTCTGAACAAACACCCTGAGCGTTCCCTTGGACCACTGTGAGCGATCAGACGTTTGCACTGTGGTCACGGCAGTGTCACATCAAGTATAAGATGGTTTGTTAAAAGAATCAAATTACATCAGTAATTTCCATTATATTGCTTTTAATGAAGGGATTTAGTCCACTTACAATGAAAAAGACAACAATTATGGTCCTGATCTGTGCAGTATGCTAACACCAATGGAAGTAGAAATATGTATTTTAACAATGGCCTAACATGAACTGCCAACCGAACTGAGCAAAATATAAACTCCAATTTTTGAAAACACACTAAATTCCATTCGCATTTAAATGATATTTCCAGCTTCCATTCCGTCCACACTTTTCCCCCTTTTAAAACTTGCTGCTTACTTTGGCTTTGCAACATGTTTTGCAGACCAGACCTTTCTGGCTCGAACAAGAAAAAAATCTGTTTGCACAAACTCCGACAGCCGTTCCATCTTAAAAGAGCTGCATGTCTTTTTCACTTTGGCTTGGTGAGTGGATGTGTCGCTGGCCGTTCGTTTCGCCATGATAAGGGTTCAGCATTTGCGTCTTTTTATTCGAAACTCTTATTCTGTGATGTTTTGTTTCACTATTTTTTCATAGTTTGAAATTCTTTATGACTCATTGTATTTTATGCGCAGCATAGATTTTCTTGTGTGCTGAGAATGTGCGAGCAGTGGGAAGCAGCATAGAGGGAACATTGATCCTGTTCCTCCTTTCTGTGATGATCTTCCCTGTTTTGGAGAAGATTCTCTCTGAGGACAGATTTCGTGACAACACACAGTCTGTGCTGCTGTGGCAAGTTTTCTGTGAAGAACTTCAATTGCTTTACTTTCATTGAACGCCATTCCTTGAATCTTGGGTCAACGAGTTCTTCAGTTGTGTCATTCTACATTTCCCATTCCTGTACTGTGGACTCTCCGGTGATAGATGCTCTGCGTGGAAAGCAGTGGAGTTCTGGTGATCTTCTTTGCAGTCTTCACCACTCCCTGCAGGCGTCTGCGGTCCAGAGCAGTGGTGCTGCCGTACTACACGGTGATGCAGCTGGTCAGGATGGTCTCTCTTTTTCATTTTGACAGCATCCCTCATCGCTTGGGTCCACCGGCGGCGTCGAGGGTTGCCGCCCCGTCAGGTGCCGACCCCAGACCAGACCCCACGCTGTGCGTCGAGCAGAGTCCAACTATATCTAGTCGAAATCTCTCAGCTTAGCGCACCAGCTCGGCTCCTTCCCCCGCCAGAGAGGTGACATTCCAGGTTCCAAGAGCCAGCTTCTGCAGCCGAGGATTGGACCGCCAAGTCCGGTCCGGCTTCCTCGTGGGGCTTGATTCATCTCAGTGCTCGGTGCACCTGGTCTGATAATACTGGGAGAGAGGAGGAGCGAGGGGGGGGGGTCGCCGGTCCCATCGTGTGTGTGTGTGTGTGTGTGAGACCCACCTCTGTGTTGTGGCTGGGCTTTTCAAAGCGGGCGTAGAGGATGTTGAGGTCGTCTGGCAGGTTGTCTACAGAGATGTCAATGCTGGTGGTGGACTTGTAGTCCTTGATGTGCTGCAGGCCTTGCCATATTAGCCCAGGGTCAGCAGTGGAGTAGAAGCCATCCAGCTTCTCTCTGTCCTGCCTCTTGGCTGTTCTGATTACTTTCTTCAGTCTGCACTTAGCAGCTTTGTACTCCGTCTCATTGCAAGACCTAAATGCATGAGAGCGGGCATGCAGCATGTGGCATACCTGACTGTTCAGCCAAGGCTTCTGGTTGGGGAACTTCCTGACTTGTATGGTGGGCATGATATTGTCAAAACAAGTGCTGATGTACCCGGTCACATTCTCCGTGTACTCCTGTACGCTGACAGAAGAGTCCTCCTGTGTGGCTGCGGTGTTGAACCCGTCAGTGCAAGGTAAAGGGAGCTGTAGCAAAGGCCAAACAAGAGGCGTATGATAACTTGTATGCTTGGTCGGACAGTAAGGAGGAGAGAATGATTTATACAGGTTGGCGAAACAGATCGATTGAGATGGAAAGGCTCTCCCTGCCCAGATGAGGGTTAGACAAACCTGGAGTTTACATCTTCAGTTAGAACATTGTTTCTTTGATAGTGAGGCGCGCTAAGGGGGGGGGGGCGTGTGACCCCAGGGAGCATGCTTATTTTTGCTTTATGAGAATGGAGTGTAATTGCACATCCACAGTAGGTGGCAGTGGCACTCTCATTGTCAGAGTGTGCGCAGAGTAGTAACTCTATGGTGTAGGTTTGCGCACACACAGCACAGAGCAGGAGATATGAAATGCGGTGAACAAACCCTCAAGAGACACAAAGGAAAAATATTTCACAGACATGATAAGAAAGGCGGTGAGCGACGGAGATGATACGAACAAAAGTCAACGAAAGCCAAGACAAGGAAATATGACGAGGCAGACGCAGCGCTTGACTTCACCGTGCCGGCGGGAGACGAGGAAAGACCAGTGTGTTAACTGTGTCTAAAAATGCTGGCAACGGACAGCATGAAGCCAAAAAAAGGAAGGCTTCTCTTTACACCCCAATTATGCTGATAAGCTGCTTGATTTTGTTCAGCGAAATTAATTTTAAAGTTCAGGCAAATTGTTGCACTTTAAATCTTTTCTGTTACAGACTTAAAAACAATGTCAATAAAATTGTTATGCAGAGGTGCACATTTAACAGTTTTATAGACAAATGATACTATTTATAGATGTGGAGGAGAGTAAGGGGGGGCACGAAATGTTTTCTTCCCTGGGGCGGCGTAACACAAAATAATTGAGAAGCACTGAGTTAGAACAAAGCCTTTGACCAGCCCGTTGACGTCGGTTTTCCCACTGCAGGTCCAGTGGGTGACGGGTGTCGGCCACGACAGGCACCTAGCCGTCACCGTCAACGCCCCCAGCGGCCTCCTGCTGTCTAGTGCAGATGAGGTGCAAGGTCAGATCAGCGTGGACACCACAGAAACAGGTACCCTGTCTGCTGTTTGACAGACGGACGGGGTTTCCATTGACAGCTACTGAGAAGACCACCGGGGGGGGGGCTCCATCCGCCGGACTGAAGATACTCGGCTTCATTTAGGAGGCAAACGATTCATTGGTTCAGGACACATTTCCTGAGAGCTGCTTTCTCTGTGCCTTCGTCTTCTCCATGCTGCCTCGGGGGTGAATTTAAAAACCAGGGAAGCGCTTCGGTCCTTTTCAGGTTATGCCCGGTTTCTTCCCTCTAGGGTTCCATCAGATGTGTCTGAGCAATTTCCACAACATCTTCGGCGCCATGCAGGTCTTCATCAGTTTCGGCGTTTACTATGACGGAGACGCCAGCAGCGGCCGAGACGACCAGAGGCAGGAGGCGATTCAACACTTGAACGACACACTGTCTGTCATTCAGGTGCGGCATAAGACTCGTCAGCGGGTTCACGTGTTTGGGTTTGAATCTCAGAATGTTTTTTGGGGTGGGGGGAATCCGACAGGTTGCGGGTTCGATATCCATCCAAACCGAGGGAGTGCGTGACTCGTTGCGCGGCCACAAGGGAGCTCGGCGAGCTCCTCGCGGACACCATCCACACTGCCCCTGGTCATATAGTCACAAGTGACATCTGTTCCAGGATGCCACTCAGCGCGTGGAGAGGCAGGCATTCCACATGTTCCGCTACTACAACCTGGGCCGGATGAGGCGCAGCGCCGACAGCTTCCTGCTTCACGCCAACTCGCACTTCGTCACCTGGACGTCGGTGGCACTCAGCCTGCTGGTCGTTGTCTGCGGGTCCGTGCAGCTCTTCTGCCTCAAGAGACTGTTCGCCAGCTCTGGTGGCGCAGGGGGGGACAAACCTTGCTGCTGACCGTGGTTATCACCTGTCAAATCAAGAATTTCAGGAAATTTGAAACAATTTTGAAAAGTGGAACAAAAACTCGTTCTCATCATGGAAATTCCATATTTTATCATGAACTGGATGTTTTTCACAGGTTAGCTTATTAGCCGCTAGCCTGTTGCGTCCTGTGCCTGAAGAGCAGTCCTTGAGTTCCTGTCCTCACAATCTGAAAATAAAGGTTGGGATGAAAAAGAAACTGTGAGGCGTTTCTGTCGCCCGGAGCTCCAGGACTTCGTCCGGACCTTCTGAAGCAGTTGCTCGATGCTCCGCCTCCCAGCACCTGAACACAGGGTTTTCAGCAGTGTAGACAAGGAGGTCATCAGACAAGTTCTGGTCTGTGGATGATAAGGTTCTTCTTCAAGAGCGACTCTTCAGAAGGTACGATGGCTGTCAGTCAATAATCTAACCATCCCGGGTGACTGGCTGCTGGGTCACGTGGCACAAACAGGTGAGCGTTACTGATCTTTTCTGCGAGAACACATTTGAATCAAGTTCTTAAGATGTTGACGGGAGGGGAGGGGGTTTCACTGTGGACTGAGCTGAATCTGAAGACATTTCATGTGATGAGAGCTGTGGAGGAGGCTCTCTTAATGAGGTGGGAAACTGCAGCATGGTGGACATCTCCGCTGGGAGGGGGCGGTGGGGGCTGATGACCGTTAACATGGTGAGGCACAGAACACAGATAAGAATGTATCTTCTCAGTGAATCCACATTCCTCTTGCTGGAAAACAGAGAAAAACCGGTCAGACGGGACACAGCTGGTTGCTTGGAAGCAGTAGGTTCATGCCTGTCCTTCCGCTGCACTTTTGACACATCAAAACCAATGTTCTGACCACATTCGCTCACCAAGGGTGGGATGTAATGTAGTTTGAGAGTTTGACCGGTTTCTTATTCGCTGATGGCACTTCCTGTCCCTCAGATGTTTGTTCATCTGGACAGGGAATGTGAGACCCCTCCACATGTCTTTGTGGTCTCGTACTCATACATGTGTTGGGCTCTGTGGATCCTGGAGGGCAGTTCAGGATGGAACCTGGAGCTGATGTTCTCCAAACAAGTTCAAAGTCTTTGCTTTGCATCGAAAACGTTTTTTGTCTCTTTCTACTGGTGAAGGTCAAACATTACTGTGGCCCAAAGACTGGAGAACCTTCTGAAGTTCATCTCATCAAAGCTGCAGGTGGAGAACAGCTGGACAACATGAGTCTTCAGGTGAAGCAGCGATGGTTGACACGGACCTTCCTGTTGGCGAGTCTGTCGGCGCCCTCCAGTGGACAGACAGATGTTTCAAAATAGGTTGAGAACATTCTGATGGATGTCGGTTCCTCTGCAGGCTGCAGTCAGTGGCGTGGAAACGTTCTTCAAAGTGTGCAAGGTCATCTTCAACTTGGTCAATGCGGTGAAGGTCAACAAGAAGCGGTGTCGCAGGCTGGCGGACCGGGTGGTGCAGCTGTGGGGGCTGGTGACAACTCTGCAGCAGCAGGGTGGCTTCCCCCGTCACCTGGAGACGGCGCTGTGGAGGCTCTGCCAGACGCTGCATGAGGCACAGGACCTGGTCCAGAAGTGTACCAAGAACCACCTGCTGTGCGCCCTGAGGCACCGTGAAGCCTTCGGCAGCCTGAACCAGGATCTGGACCAAAGCTACCAGATTCTATTGGGAGCCCTTCAGGTTGACCAGAGAGGCAGAGGGATGGTCCCCAGCTATGGTTGCCACGACGACGAGGATGCCGTGATGGTGATGTACGGAGTCCGGCTGGTGATTGGAGCTGACGGCCTGTATTATGAAGAGGTGGTGGTTGTTGCTCAGAAACAGGTTTAGTTCCCGCTGAGCTGACCGACCCTTCTCCTCAACCAATAAGAAGCTCCTTCCTATTCTGTCTTGAACATCATCTTTTTCTTGTGTTTCTGTCAAGAACAATAAATAGTTCTTCTTGGCTCCAGACCTTGTGTTCCACGTCGGAATAGAAAGCACTCCGGATCCAGCAGAGTCCTCCAGCACGTTCAATTCATCTTTTCACTCATTCATTCGTGATCTCAACTCCTTCAGTGACAGAGTTGACGGATGAGGGGCGGGGTTTAACCTGGGTGTCAGACATCAATCTGACATTTCACCATTCACACCTTCGGATATTTGATCATCTTTGAATCATTTCCTGTATTTGGACTGCTGGAGGACGATGGAGAACGTGGAGAACCCAGTTGACCATGAGGGACCTCCCTGCTGTCAGGTGACCGTTCCAGCCTATTGTAGGTCCATCTCAGAAAGTTCTCAGGACTTTCACTTTCAATTCATATCAGTTTTATTTATTTGGCGTCTAAACGCCTCTGAGGTTTTCTCTCGAGGCTTTTTATGGTGAGAAGGTCCAGGCTTTCTTGATAGCCACAGTGTGTGTGTACTTGGCCTCAAATAGCACCTCCTGGTGGAGGTCTGGTCAAATTCACTCCAGATCACTGGGCCTCCAAACTTGAATGAAAAGTCCTCAAATGACTGGAAGCCCCTCCAAACTCTTTGTGAAACACAATGTTCTTTGCCATGAAAAGCTGGTGAGGAATCCACCCCGGCCGGAAGGAGGGTCCGACTGCTTTGGTTCACGACTCTGAGGCAGCGCTACCCCTTGATCCACTTGGTTGAAGGATCAAGCCATCAGATTGAGTAAAAAGAATGGAGTGAGGGTCAGGGTTAGTTAGTTAACATTAATAACCGGCTTAGGGTTGGGGTTAGTATCGGGTCAAACCTGACCAGAGCTGTCACGTCTGATTCAGGTGATGGCGTAGGGAAAGTTATTTGGTGGAGTTTGCACAGGTAAAGGCAGAGAAGAGGTAGGCGACGCCGAAGCCGAAGCCGATGACAAAGGAAATGAAAAGGATCAGATTCAACTCCATGCCAGTTCTTTGCTCTACAGGCGACCAGCTTCAACCCTGGCACCTTCAGCTCCATTTACAATCTGATGGCAGTGATGTCACTTGGAAGCCTACAAGCTGGTTTCACAGCATTCAGAGTAACACACATACACATATTACGGGCATGTAGTAAAACCAGCCCTGTCCCACTGTGATGGTGTCTCAGACTGTGAGGTGCAGCTCATCCTGTCATTGAATTATTGTGATTGTTAATTTAAGGAGGGCGTTTTTAACAAGAGCTAAATAGAATGAAGAGACACAATAGAAAAATGAACCTAAATGCTTCCAATCTACCTAGAGCTGCATAAAAGCTCAAGAACTGAGGGCTTAATCTTCTGTACCAACCAAAAGAGTGTGAGAGTAGATACGGGTCTGCAATGCCCACATTCTGCTCTATGCTTGACTTCCTTCGGAAGTCCTTTCAACGAAGGCCTCTTCCCGGTTCCTTGTGGTTCTATTCCAGGTACTGATTCTTCTTCCTGTGTGTCTTCTTCCTTGCTGTGTCACCATCAGTCAGGTGAATTGTTTATAAATAGTGGACAAATCACATTCTTCAGTTACTCTACAGTTATCTGAGCCATCATGTTTCTATTCTGTTCTGCATCCAGCATTGCAGAATTTAGTCATCTTGTCTTTGACTCTCATTTCCCTCCAGGTGTTTTAAAGTATGGTTGTGGCAGTTCCTCTAACCCGTAGCACTGGAACTGGGGGTGTGGTTTACATCCCCGGTGTTATCTGGTTCAATGTGTTTCCTTGTTTGCTTGGTTGGGGAGTTCAGGACTAAACTTTAAACCCGCCTGTCCTCCCACATGATTGACCCTGTTTTGAACATATCTGACTCAGAAGTATGTGAATCCACTTTGGCCACGTCACCTCAACTCCCGCAGCCGGCTGTTCTTTCCGCGGCTGTGAAGCTTCGGGAGTTCTGGCAGAGCGACCCGGCCTCCTGGTTCCAGCGTGTCGAAGCGGCTTTTCAGCTCCAGGTACTTTTGGGGTCATTGTGGTGCCGGACCAGCGAGCCACGAGGCGTGCCATGCAGCTCTTGCTGGATTCCCCCGCAACAAGGTAGACACGTCGCCCTCAAGGGACTCCTGGTGTGGAGGTCCAGTCTGTCTGCCGCGGATACGGCGGATACACTCCTCTCTCTGCCCGCTTTGGACAACGGCATGGCTGTGGACCTCATGGACAACATGCTTTCGCTGATCGGGTCAGATAAAAGGTAGCTTCCTTTTCCCGCACGTCTTCTTGCCCCAGTTCCCGCCTCCGGTGCGTGGCTTTGGCTAACTGTCTGGCCGCCAGAGACTGCCGAGGTCTGGCGGAGGAGGCTGACTGGGTCCTGATGGCCATCGCTGGCCTTTCTTTCATGATACATTGTTCAGTCATGTTTTGAATGTTTCACTTTGTTTGTTTCATGACACATTGTTACATGTTATTCGGCTTTGTTCAACAATATTATTTCACTTAGGGTTAGTTGTCGTCGCCCCATCTCGCACAGTCGGCCCTGCCCATCACGGCCGTCCGGCTGCCGGAGTCCTGGCACAGCGACGAGGCCGCTTGGTTTCAGCACGCGTAGAATCGTGTCGGAGGAGACGAGGTACTTTTCGGTACATTTGGTTCTTGATTTTATATTTCTATTTGACAGTTATTTCTTATTTGAAAAACATCTTTATTTTATATTTCGTTATTCATATTACTCTTATTGGGTTAGGGTTCATTTGTCATGTCTTCATTTCATCTATAGTTATCATTTCTTATCATTACATCTTTTATATTTCTCTGTTCTTATTCTGATTCTAGCTGTATCCAATTCTTCTTCATTCTCTTTGTCTTTTTCTCCTCTTACTTTCGTTTCTCGTTTACTCGTTTCTCCTCTGTATTCACTCCTTCTCTTTTTTATTGTCTTGATTCACTCTTTGTCATAATTTCTCTTTTGTTATGATTACATTCATATCATTATCTCTCATTCCGATTGTCATTATTTCCACTTGTTCTTGTTTGTCTTCTGTTTACTCTTCTTTCTTCATTCTCTTGTCTCTATGTACTCTTTCCTATTGTTTCTCTTTTCTTATTCTCATTCTGTTTCTTTATTTTATACTTATTTAATACTTCTTTTTATTTCATGATTGAATTATTTTTCCATTTAATTAGTTTTTTATTCTTTATCTTTTATAGTTATTTATTTAATGATTTATTTTCTATTAACTTTTTATTTCTATATTTCTTTATTTATTCTTCTTCTTATTATTATTATTATTTCTTTTTCCCGTTTATCCCACAAGGGGTGCCACACTTTTAATTTTAATTTCAAGTTGTTTCATTTTAAGTCATTTGTAAACTTTGATTCTTATTTATCTAATTTCTTTGAATTTTTATATTGTTTTTTAAATTTTCTTCTTTTTGACTTTTGTCCTTTTCTTAACTTTAATTCTTATTTACTTAATTTGATTTTTGTGTGTATTTTCTTTTTATTGCTTTTCCACTTTTATCCCACCAGGGGGATCAATATATATAATTCTGCTTCTTTACTTTTGTCCTCCACCAGAGGAAGGCATACTTCCGAATTATATAATTCTTCTTTTTCTTTTTTTTTCTTCAAGAAGTTTTATTTTACTTGTTATTCATAGTATTTCTCTCTGTTTTTTACTTTCGCTTTTTCTTGTCTTTTTTCTCTTTCTTTGACCTTCTTTCTCTTTGTCTTTGTCCTCCCATTCTCCACTCCCTGTCTTGTTTCTCTTCAACTTCTTGGTTCTTGCATCGGGACTACCTTCTTTGTCTTTGTCCTCTTTTCACACTTGTTGGGAGTCCCAAGGACTTCTTCATACGTCCAATACTTGATCTTATCCTTCCCTTCTTATTCATCCTTGTACTTCTTTCCACTCCTTCTCCTATTCACACTTTCAGCTCCTCTTCTTTTGTTCTTTGTCTTTTTTTTCTCTTGTTCTCTTCATCTCCTTGGTCTTGTTCTGTTCATTTCTTCTTGTAATTGCAATTCTTTTTTTAAATTTCTTTTTAATTCTTCTTATTTATCTTATTTGTTTTTAATTTGTATTCTTATTCATTTTATTTGTTTTAATTCTTTTTTCTTTGAATTTCTTGTTTGTCTTTTCCTCACACTCAGTGCGCGCACTTCTTCTCTACACTTTCACCTTTCCTTTTTCCCTTCCCTTCCCTTTCACTTTCACCTCCTTCCCTTCTTATTCTTCTCACTTATTGTGTTGTTCTTTATTCTTAGTTCACCAGGAGGACACTGATTTCACTTGACTTTTTGAAATATTTAATCTGTTCTTCACACTTCTACCATCAGATGAAGGCATTTCTTGTACTCCTCACTTGCAATACTTGCAGCTCTTTCCTTTTCTTCTTTTCTTCTCACTTGGACTTCTTTCATCTCCGCCTCTTGTTTTTCTTCTTCTCTTTATTACTATCGCCTTCTCTACTTCTCTTTTGCTTCACACTTGTTCCACCTGATGAAGCCATTCTTCTTCTTTCACTCGACACTTGCACTCACTTCATCTCTTGCTCTTCCCTCTTCCTCCCTCCGCCATTCTTCTCCACACTTTTATAATGTATACTTTAATAGTGGGGAAATTCATTCACTGCATTTAACCCGTCATGGATGAACAATGAGCAGTTGGCTGCTGTCTACCAGCGCCAGGGGGGTAGTTTGGGGTTCAGCGTCTTGCTCACCAACACTTGGAGCGGGGAATCGAACAAGTAAGGTTCGGTTCCAAAGACGATCGCTCTACCTCCTGTGCTACGCCCTAACCCTAACCCTAACTAGGGGGAGATTTTTTTTTCACTTTTCCTCTGTACTCTCTCTTTTTCTTTATCCTGTCCTTGTTTGTTTCTCTTCTTTTCACTCCTTCTCTTCATTTACTGCGTCTTCTTCTTCTTCTTTTTTTGGATCCCCTGACCCTGTAGTCTTTTTCCTAAACCTAACTACTCCCTCTTTTTTGTCTAACCTTAACCCTTTCCACTTCTACTTTTTCTTGATACTATCCCCAGACCCTGCAGTATTTTCCTTGCCCTTACCACTCCTTTTTCCACGTCTCACCCTAACCCTTGTCGCATCTCCCTTCATCACGTTTCAACTTAACCCTTGTTCCCTTCTTCTTCCTAGTATCCCTGTAACCAGTAATCTTTTCCTAACCCTAACAATTCTCTTCTTCACAACTCTCCTTGTTGGCTGGAGCTGGTGGACTAAGGCCATGCTGTCATTTATGATACATTGTTCACACATGTTGTTATTACACATTTATGATAATTTATCTTTTATTCTTTTGTTATGTCTTGTTTTTGTCCGCAAGGTGGCGTCTTTTGTTGTCTCTTGTTTTTGTCCGCTAGATGACGGCATTTACTCCGTTTTGTTTTTGTCCAGCAGGTGGCGTCATTTGTTGTATCTTGATTTTGTCCGCCAGGTGGCGTCATTTGTTGTCTCTTGTTTCTATCCGCTATATGGCGCCATTTATTCTGTCTTGCCAGGTGGAGTTATTTGTTACTTATTGATTTTGTCTGCCAGGTGACGTCATTTGTTGTCTCTTTTTTTGTCCGCCAGATGGCGGCATTTGTTTCTTCTTATGTTCGTCCACTAGTTGGCGTAATTTGTTGCCTCTCTTTTTTGTCCACTAGATGGCGTCATTTGTGTTCTCTTCTTTCTTGTCCGCCACGTGGCGTGACTTGTGTCTCGTTTTTGTCCGCCAGGTGGCGTTATTTGTTGTCTGTTGTGCTTGTCCGCTAGTCGGCGTCATTCGTTACTTCAAGGTTTTGTCCGCCAGATGACGTCATTTATGCATTCTAGTTTTTATCCGCCAGGTGGCGTCATTTGTTGTATCTTGATTTTGTCCGCCAGGTGGCGTCATTTGTTGTCTCTTGTTTCTATCCGCTCCGTGGCGTCATTTATTCTGTCTTGTTTTTGCCCGCTAGACGGCGTCAATTGCTGTCCCTTTATTTTTTCCGCCAGGTGGTGTAAATTGTTGCCTCTTTTTTTTGTCCATCAGATGGTGTCATTCAATCATTCTTGTTATTGTCCGCCAGAGGGCGCCCGTTCCTAATTACTCGCTTCTTTTGCTCCGAAGCCCACTCAGTCTCTGGGCTTTACCCTTTTTCCGCCCTACACTGTACTTTACCCGGTTTTCCAGGGCACCTCCATCGGATTGGAATGAGAGACAGGGGTGCTGACCGTATTGCCTCGGCCAGCTGCTGCTGCCTCCGATGACCGTCCATGCTTCATGCTAGACGACTGTTGGCTCCCTTTTGGTTTTGATCTCATGGTCCTCGTTTTCCAAACGTGCCTGACCCGTGGTTAGAGTTACCTTGACCGCAGTTCGTGGATATGTTTTTCTTTTGATAAATTGTTTTTATAGAGTTAGGGTTGGGTTAGTTAGGATTACGGTTACGGTTTATGTATTGGCCAGAGTTAGTGGAGTACATGAAAGTCGTTAGGGGTTGGGGTCAGGTGGCATCATTTTTTTGTCCGCCATTTATTCATTCCTGTTTTTTTTTTCTGCCAGGTGGAGTCGTTTGTTTTTTCTTGATTTGGTCCGTCAGGTGGCAGTTGTTTTCTCTTCTTTCTATCCACTAGATGGCATCATTTATTCCTTCGGGTTCGGGGTTGAAGGTTAGGGTTAAGGGTTAGGGTTTATATATTGGCCGGAGTTAGTGGAGTACACGCAACTCGATTTGTGTGACAAGTTTTTTTTTTTTTTATGGTGAATCTTTTACTTACATTGTTTCATGAAACAATGTTGTTCCACATTTCCCTTCTATGTTGCTACACTTAGGGTTAGTAGGGGTTAGGGTTAGTTAGGGTGACGGTTAGGACTATTGGCCGGAGTTAGTGAAGTTCACGCAAGTCGGTTTTTAATGATACGTAGATTTTATATGTCAATAGGTGTTTTACTTAAATTGTTCTTCCACATTTCCTTTCTATGTTGCTACACTTCGGGTTAGGAATATTGGTCGGAGTTAGTGGAGTTCACGCAAGTCGGTTTTTAATGATACATTGATTTTATATCTTAAGATTACTTTCCTGACATTGTTTCATGAAACATTGTTCACACATTTCGCCTACCCTTGCTTAATGTAGGTCTTTCATAAACCTTAACATTCCCTTTTACTCGTCTCACCTTAACCCTTGTCGCAACTCGGTCTTCCATGTCTCCCCCTAACCCTTGTCCCTACTTGCTTTTCTATCCCCAGACCCTGAAGTTTTTCCTAACCACTCGGTTTTACTTGTCTCACCCTAACACTGGTCGCTACTCGGTTATCTATCCCCAGAGCCTGCCGTTCTTTCCTAAGCCTAATCGCTGCCTTTAGGATTGGGCTTAGCTTCCTGGCCGTAGTTAGCTTTAGCAGTGTTTGTAGGGTTAGTAGGGCTGTTAGGTATGAAAAAGAAGCTCATCACTTATCTGTTGTGAATGCGTCATGTTGTCTGCTCCTGCTCGACCGCATGTTTGATGTCCCTGAAAGAGAGATGTGCATGAAAGGAGCGTTTATTATCGTCACGCAAGACCTCTTTTCATCCTCTTCGATCACTCGTTCTCTTGACTCGCTCTTTGTCATTCTTGTCTTTCTGCGTGTCTTCTTTCATCTATTTCCTCTTGTTGTCCAAATGATCCTTCTTTGTCTAATTTCTCTTACTGCACACAATATATATCTGTCTTTTATGATGATTTCACGATATAATGTCTTATGTTTCTCCATTCTTATGATAATCGTTTCTAATCGTCTTCTGTCGATCAAATACAGGAGGGATGAAATAAGGAGCCCTGGCAAAACGACACACGAGCTTCCCTCTCCGACCACAAGCCACATTGTTGTTGTTGGGATCCGGGGCGCTGGTTAAGCAGCGGCCGTGCAGAAATGGCTCATCAGGCCGTTGCTGCCAGATGGTCGGTTCCCAAGTGCTACGCCGCAGGTCTCCTGGCAAGTGCCAAGCCGCCTTCCGCATGCTTCAAGTGCTTACGTTTGGGTCAAACCCCGGCATTCCCCGTGTCACTTTTTCCTCTGGTCACTGTCATTTACCGTCTTTCTCCGACTTGACATTGTGTATCTATGTTTTATTCAACTGTTGTATTTATCTTGTCCTTATTTGAATCATTTCCACTGGTTTGTTCTTTATTCCCTCGGTCTTGTCTATTCTGTTGATTTACTCTTTCATATATTTCCTCTAATAATCTCTGCTGTCTTTTGTCTCCTTGATTCAGTGTTTCATGCTTGTCGTCATTTCATGATTATAATTACTTTAACTCGTTTTTCTCTTACCTCTTTGGTCTCCTCTTGACGCACTCTTTATCTCGCTATGACTCGCCGGACTATCTCTTCTCCGTGTTTACACTATCCCCGAGCCCAATAATTTGTTTGCGTTTGCTTTTCTCAGTCTCCCCAAGCCACGCGCCTCACCGGTCTTCTACATGTTTACATGCTGCCCCCACCCACCGCTTTGTTTACGAACACTCACCCCCATCCTTGTGGCAGCTCTCTTCGGCGTCACCCTAACCAATCCCCTTTCACATTTCCTTGTTTACACTGTAGTTTGTTGACAAGTCTAAACGCTGTCTCCCCCCAAGCAATCTTTTTTTTCGCGTTTTTCTTCACTCGTACGTAGTCAGTATATACGTCACACTTGGATTCATGTCATGTTCACACTCCCGCCACCAGTGGGCAACGTTCTTCTTTATTTCCTCGTCTTCTCCACACATTTCACTTTACGCTTTGAATGATGTCATCTTCTATACACACTGCTAGTTTTTGGAGTAACTAACTGCTCTGTCTTCCATAGTTCACCATAATCCTTGTTTTCTTGTTTATACTATCCCCAGAGCCTGTAGTTTGTGTTGACACGTCAGCCTAAGCTTTATTGCATGTCTGTTACATGCAACACCTGAATTTCCCCTATGGGGATCAACAAAGTAGTGTCATCCTAAGTGCTCCCCTTTCTTTCACCATACATTGTTCACTCGTGTTTTGAATGGGTCAGTCTTTGTTTCATCACATACGGTTCCATGTTCTTTCACTTTGTTCAACACTACAGGTCAGTTGGCTTGACCCGAGTACATGGACTAAAGCCATGTCATGATTGACACATTGTTCACAAATGGCTTAAGTGTCAAATGACACACTTAATATTTCACTTTGAACAACAATGTATCAATGTTATTTTGACATGTGAATAAAACCTGACACCAAGTCAAATGTGTAACTTCATTGTTTCACAAGACAGTGTTCATAAATGTAATGACATTTATACTTAATAAAATTGATTTACTTTGTCCACATTTTGGCTCATGTCATCCTTGTCCTGTTAATGATTGTACTTGTTTTAAATTGAATAAATGATAGATCCCCCAGGGGAAATTTGTAACATTAACGTCTTCCAGCTAGCAACATCTGAATGAGGAGAGGGGGATAAAAACAAACAATACTTTGACAAGTTGCATGTGTGGGAGGGGGGCAGGGTATATGGTTGGAGATGAATGAGTGTGAAAGACAGACACAAAGTATAATTTGAGTCAGAGCGAGACCAGCAGCTTGTCAGATCCTGCATGTGACGTGGATATTTTGCCATAAAGGAAAGCCCAGGCTCCAAAGAGCAACATAGCTAGCTAAATGTCATCAATCCAACGATGTGTCCACGGCAAGGATCGTCCAAAGGAGGGCACAAGGGGCTGACCTCTTCCCTGTGGTCTTGTGACGGAGGCTGAGAAGAAGACAAAGAGCAGCAAGCAGGTAACATAAGGGAGGGTTCTTGTGCGGCTGAAGCACTAACCACCGTGCCACCGGGATTGAATGATTTTCGTCTTAGTGTCTTCTTCATTTCGATGTTTTTATTTATTTCATATTCATATCTAAATATATTCTTATATATTCTTATCGCCTGTTTTTATTTCATATTTATGTCATGATTGAATTAGGCATTTCTTGAAAGATTTCCTCTTGTCAAAGTGTCAACAGTAAATGCAGAGGAAAAACAAATATCAAATGATAACAAAAGAAAAATGGTCAAAGAATCATTAAGCGTGCCCGAGAAGAGTGGAGAGAAGTGCCAGTGTGAGAAAGAAGAGCAAAAAAGGGACAAACTCACTGAAACAGTCCAGTGTCAGGCTTGTTGTGGTCGAAGTGGGAAAAGAGCAGCAGGAAGTGCGACAAGCGCAAGTGTGAAAACAAGAGAGTTCCCTCTGTTGGACGGTCCCCCTCCGATGGAGAAGAGGGAAGAAAACAATGAGATTCAAAGTGTCGCTCCCTCTGCTGGGCACAGAGTGCAGCAAAGGGGAAAAAGAATAAGCAGATCATTGAAATGATGCTCCCTCGAGCAGAGGACAAAAGTAAAAACAGGATAAGGTCAAAGAGTGTGAACAACAACAACACAGCCGTGATGAATGTGAGATAAAGACAGAGAAAAGAAGGATAAGAAAGAGAGACAAAGTAGGAGCACTTGTATATAAGTAGTCCATATAACAAGTCCATTAAAAAAGAAGAAAAAGCAGGATGGCATTCAGAGCTAGGCCTCCCTCTGGTGGAGGACAAGAGTGCAGAAAAAATAATTATTGAGAAGTGATGCTCCCCCTAGTGGAGAATACAGTCAAAAGCATAATGAAAAAAAAGGACAAGGGCAAGGGTGACAAGGTTAAAGAGTGAAGAACAACAACAGAGTGGTGATGAATTGGAACAAGAAGGGAAAGCATGACGGGCATGACTTTGTAAAAACAAAGAAAAGTACTGTCAATAACAATAAAAAAAACAAAAAGAAGAAAAAACAAACATTAATTAGAGCAATAGCTCCCTCTGGAGAATGAACAGTGGAAAGAAGGAAAAAGAGAAAAAATAAATCAAGATAATTTAATTGATTGAAATCATGGCGCCCTCTAGCAGAGGGTAGAAGGGAAAAAAGGAGAAGCAAAGAGTAAAAAAAAAGAGAAACGAAAGTGAAAGTAAAAACAAAGAAAAGTACGATAAATAACCACTAAAATAAATCTCCATTAAAAAAGAAGAAAAAACATAGCATGGCTCCATCTGGTGGATGAACAGTGGAAAGAAAAAAAAAAAAAAATCTCATACAAAGTATGGCTCCCTCTAGTGGAGTAAAACTGAAAGACAAAGAAAAGAAGAAGAAAAAAACAAACGTTATACAGAATGATGGCTCCCTCTGCTGGAAGAATGAAGAAAAACAAATGAAAAAAAGAATTGTAGAATTTGGAACCATGGCTCCCCCTAGTGGACTAGAAGTGAAAAAAAACAGAATCTCATGCAAAGTATGGTTCCCCCTAGTGGACTAGAAATGAAGAAATAAAGGAGAAAAAACAGAATCTCATGCCAAGTATGACTCCCTCAAGTGGACTAAAATTGAAAAGAAAAAACATAATCTCATACAAAGTATGGCTCCCTCTAGTGGATTGAAACTGAAAGAAGAAAAAAAACCAAACGTTATACAGAATGATGGCTCCCTCTGCTGGAAGAACGAAGAAAAAGTGAAAAATAGAATTATAGAAATCGGAACCACGGGTCCCCCTAGTGGACTAGAAGTGAAGAAATAAAAGACAAAAAAAAAGAATAGCATACAATTATATGGGTCCCCCTAGTGGACTACTGAATAAAATAAAAAAAAACAAACAAAAAAACATAATCTCATACAAAGTATGGCTCCCCCTCGTGGACGAGAAGTGAAGAAATAAAAGAGAAAAAACAGAAGATTATACCAAGTATGGCTCCCCCTAGTGGACTAAAATAGAATTAAATTTGAAATAAAAATAAAAAAAGGGGGGGTCCCCCCGAAGTGGGGTCAGTGGGTGGGTCGGAGGCGGTGGCAGCGGGGCGGCGGCTCTCTTCTAATTCGTCACAGTGAAATAATTACATTAACCCAAGTTCCGCCCCCCCGACTATATTTTATAGCGATGGCGAATAAAAAAAAAAAAAAACAATTATGAAAGGGGCGTGTCTCTGTTAGCTACTAGCCCCCCATGCTAGCCACCCCACCTGTAATTGGCCAAAACTAAAAATTAAGCTCCGCCCCCTCCCTTGACCACACCTTATAGCGATGGCGAAAAAAGAAAAAAATGTCAAAGGGGCGTGTCCAAGTTAGCTATTAGCCTCCCACGCTAGCGACCCCTGATAACCCCAAAAATTTGTTCTGCCCACCCCCCCCTTATGTACACCTAAGGGGGGGGAAAAAGGCGAGAGGGTGACCTGGGTGTGACCGCCAAGGGCTAAAGGGAGCCCGCGGTCGACGTGGACGGTCGGGGTACGGATGACCAAACAAGCTGTGTCTTTATTGCTCACGAACGAGGTACCCTGGAAAACTAGGTAAAGTCATGCTCACTGACCGGACTACATGCTTGAAATTCCCGGACACTCTCCGGGCTTTTTTTCGGAGAAGCCGGAAAAGAAAGCCCAGACACTCTCCGGGCTTTTGCATTACCGGTTCTCCGGAGCCGTGTCTGAATAAGGTGCGCCTCCCCCAGGCAAAAGGACGCCGACTGCCCCCCCCCACATATCCGGAGTCTTCTCCAGCTCTGGAGCTCCAGGGAGGGGGTCCACAATCTCGACGTCCGTGTACTAATAAGGTGCGCCTCCCCCAGGCTAGAAGACGCCGGCTCCCCCCCCCACCTCTGGAGCCTCCTCCAGCTCTAGAGCTCCGGGGAGGGGGCCCACAATCTCGATATCCGCGTCTGACGACGGTGCACCTCAGCTGGGGTGGGGGAGGCCCACATTTTTTATAAAATCACACTTTTCATTCGAAATGACATTTTTCGTATAAAATCAGTTTTCATAAGAATTCAAACTTTTCATATAAAATCACAGTTTTCATTGGAATTCACACTTTTCATATAAAATCACACTTTTCATTGGAATTCACACTTTTCATATAAAATCACACTTTTCATATGAAATCAAACTTTTCATATGAAATCATGTTTTTCAATTGAAATTACATTTTGCATATAAAATCATATAAATCATGTAAAATCATACTTTTCATATAAAGTCAAAATCTTCATTTGAAATTATAATTTTCATGTAAAATAACACTTTTCATATGATTACACATTTTTCATATAAAATCAAACTTTTCATAGAAATTCACACTTTTCATATAAAATCACACTTTTCATTTGAAATGACATTTTTCATGTAAAATCACACTTTTCATGCATAATCAGACTTTTCATATACAATATGAAAATTGTGATTTCAAATGAAGATTGTGATTTTATATGAAACGTGTGATTTTACATGAAAAGTGTGATTTAATATGAAAAATATAATTTCAAATGAAAACATTTTATATGAAAAGTATTGTTTTACATGAAAAGTGTGATTTCATATGAAAAATGTAATTTCAAAAGAAAAGTGTGATTTTATAAGAAACGTTTGATTTTTCCTGAAAAGTGTGATTTAACATGAAAATTGTGATTCAAAATGAGGATTTTGATTTTACATGAAAAGTGTGATTTTATAAGAATTTTTTTTTAAAGTGTGATTTCAATTGAAAATGATGATTTTATATGAAAAGAATGATTTTATATGAAATGTTTGATTTTATACTAAAAGTATGATTTCGATTGAAAACAAGGATTTTAAATGAAAAGTTTGATTTTATGTAAAAATGTGATTTCAAATGAAAAGTTTTATTTTATTTGAAAAGTGTATTTTACATGAAAAATGTGATTTTATATGACAAATATAATTTCAAATGAAAACCTTGATTTCAAATGAAAAGTGTGATTTTATATGAAAAGTGTTATTTTTCATGAAAAGTCAAAATTTACATGAAAAGTGTGATTTAACATGAAAATTGTGATTGCAAATGAAGATTTTGATTTTATATGAAAAGTGTGATTTTACATGAAAAGTGTGATTTAATATGAAAAGTATAATTTCAAATGAAAACCATGATTTCAAATGAAAAGTGTGATTTTATATGAAAAGTATGAGATTTACATGAAAAATGTGATTTTATGTGAAAAATATGATTTCAAATCAAAAGTTTGATTTTATATGAAAACCAGGATTTTATATGAAAAGTGTGATTTTATATGAAAAATATAATTTAAAAATAAAACCTTGATTTCAAATTAAAAGTGTGATTTTACATGAAAAGTTTGATTTTATATGAAAAGTATGATTTCATATGAAAAAATTGATTTTATAGTAAAAATGTGATTTGATAAGAAAAGTGTGATTGTACATGAAAATTGTGATTTCAAATGAAGATTGTGATTGTATATGAAAAGTGTGATTTTACATGAAAAGTGTAATTTTATATGAAAAATATGATTTCAAATGAAAAGTGTGATTTTATATGAAAAGTATGATTTTATATGAAAAGTGTGATTTCAAATGAAAAGCTTATTTCAAATGAAAAGTGTGATTTTATATGAAAAGTAAGATTTTAAAACAAAAGTGTGATTTTACATGAAA
>CAAKHD010011815.1:0-17258 GCA_901007705.1 Fistularia tabacaria
CTATGTGAATGTGTGTGTGTGTCTGCCTGTCTCTATGAGTGCGCGTGTGTCTGCCTGTCTATGTGAATGTGTGTCTGCCTGTCTCTGAGTGCGTGTGTGTCTGCCTGTCTATGTGAATGTGTTTGTGTGTCTGCCTGTCTATGTGAATGTGTGTGTGTGTCTGCCTGTCTCTGAGTGCGTGTGTGTCTGCCTGTCTATGTGAATGTGTGTGTGTGTGTGTGTTTGTCTGCCTGTCTGTGTCTGTGTGCCTGCCTGTCTATTTGTGTGTGTGTGTCTGCCTGTCTATGTGTCTGTGTGTCTGCCTGTCTATGTGTGTGTGTATGTCTGCCTGTTTATATGTGTGTGTGTGTGTGTGTGTGTGTGTGTGTGTGTGTGTGTGTGTGTGTGTGTGTTTGTGTGTGTGTGTGTATGCCTGTCTTTATGTGTGTGTGTGTGTGTGTGTCTGTGTGTGTGTGTGTGTGTGTGTGTGTGTGTCTGCTTGTGTGTGCGTGTGTCTGCCTGTCTATATGTGTGTGTTTGTGTGTGTGTGTGTGTGTTTGTGTGTGTGTGTGTGTGTGTGTGTGTGTGTTGATGATACAATCCACCAGTAGAAGCTGTGATGAGCTGTGCTGTGTTTGTGTTCTCTGCATCGAGTTGTGCCTTCTTCTCATTTCATGTGATGTTAATGGTATTGGTTCAGTGCTGTTTGTAGAAGTGTCCCCTCTGGGAAAGCAACAAAAGATTGGGATTCGTGTATTTTCATGTAATAACACCTGTTATTTCCCGATGCCTTGTTCTCATGGTGAAATCTCGCTCCCAGAAATCACTCGCTGCATTTGAGCGCGGGGACTTTTCTCCGCCGTTGGTGTTAATCCGGCGCCGGGCCTCATCTCATGCAAATCCCTGCGTGTAATCTGCGGGTTTTTTTTTTTTTTTTTTGGGCCCCAGATGTGGCCGCGGGGGTTGTTTGTGGCGCAGACGATGTCGGCTGGATAATGCCGCGCAATGGCGGCAGGAAACAGCGAGCGCAGGGATCTCTGATGTACCGGAGCGATGGGAAAGGCCGACACGTGAGGCCCATGTTCTGATCCCCCTGCGGAGAAACGCCGAGGGATCATCATGGGATTAAAAACATTCGTTCGTTATTTATCCCGCTTATCATGCTTTGGGGGAGGGGGGGGGCTGGAGCCCATCCCGGCTGTGATTGGACGAGAGGCGGGGTTCACCACGGATCCAGCACAGGGCCTCTTACAGAGACACTAACCATTCACACGTCAGATGGAAATATACAGCCGTTCACACGGCTGGACAATGAAGGGTCTCCATGAACCTCCTCCATGTTTTAAATCTAGAGAGGTGGAGTTGGAGGTTTGCTCTGGAAAGGAGAGGAATGAAGGTCAGTCACAGCAAGACAGAATATATGTGTGTGAATGAGAGGAACCCGGGTGGAACGGTGAGGCTACAGGGAGTGGAGATCAAGAAGGTGGAGGAGTTCAAGTACTTAGGGTCAACAGTCCAGAGCAACAGAGAGTGGATTATGAGAGAGAAGAACATCAGCCAGAAGGAAAGGAAAGGTGGAGGGGACAGTGGTGAGAGCAGAGATGATGGATGGTTTGGAGAAAAGACAGGAGGCAGAGCTGGAGGTGGTTGAGATGAAGATGTGGAGGTTCTCTTTTGGAGTGACCAGGATGGAGAGGATCAGGAATGACATGCTAGATGTTTTGGAGAGAAGGTCAGAGATGGTTGGGTCATGGACAGAGGAGGGAGAGTGAAGATATTGGAATTGGTGGTCTAGATGAAGACCAGAGAGAAGATGTATGGAGGTAGTGAGAGAGGAGATGAAGGGAGGAGGATCCAGAGAACAGGCTGAGATGGTGGAGGTGGACTGTCTGTGGAGACCCTGAAGGGAAAAACCCAAAGGAGATGAAGAAGAAGAAGAACCTCCTGCATGTTTGAACTGTGGGAGAAACCTGGAGAACCCTGAGGAACCCCACGCAGACACGGGGAGAACATGGATGCTCCACACGGATGTGGGACGTTGTTGCTGCCAGGCGTCCTGTGGACGTGTGACCAGGAAGACGAGTCGTCTTAACTCGGGCTCGGCGTTGTTTCCTCGCTGTCTGTCATTCTGCAGCCGGCAGGCTGGAAACGTTAGCGTCCAAAACAGCCGTAGAATTTGAATTGGACCACCCGAGTCCAACCCCGGGGGGGGGGGTTCTGCATATTTACCGCATCTCCTTTTTGACCCGGCATTCTTCTGCTTTATTACCTGCGAAACTAAAACCCCACCATCTCCAGGTCCGCCTCGTGTTTATTAGCAAGCTGTACGTCGTCATAGCCGCGGCCAAGACGCGCCCTCAGCGTTTATGGAATTGCCACTGTATGTCGATTAGCCCCTATTAGCATATGGCACAGCTGTGCATGGAAGCGCATCCCTCGCAAACCCATTAGCGCTAATTGCAGCCGCATCTCGTTTGCGGTTGCGTCGGGAGTCTGCGGCTGGGCGACGGGCCCGCAGCGGGTCGTCCGCAGCTGCAAGGGACGACGCAGGTTGCGCGCGATATTAGCTCGTGCAAAGTAATGCAATTAGCTAAGCAGAAAATCTCATCGAATGCCATCTAAATCTCCCTGCAAATGTACGGGGGAGGAAAGTTTAACCGTGCAAATTCAATCCCGCGGGACGTTGTTGGGCTTCTGAACACGGTTTTATCCCTCACTTTAAGCCCTATTTTCCCCATGTTAGTTTTTCCTTAAGCCCGACGAGCACGGGAGGCAAATTCCCTCCCAGATGCACAGTTCAATTCTGCTTCCTGTTTATTTCCGCCTGCCTGCAGAAAAGCCAGTGTATTGAAGGGCCGTGCAAAACGCCCCGCGGGTCACGGGTCGCCCTCTATCTCCTCAAACTTGGCGGAGGGAAGACGGCGGCCGGCCCGGTTCCCCCCCGAAAGACAAACAACACTTTCGTACACAAACTGCAGACAAAGACAGCCACCCCTCCAAGGGAGGTTTTTGAAGTGCTGGCCATCGGGGAATTTAACTACGTCCAGAATTTCCTGTGAGGGTCGGCGGCCGTCGGTCGTGGGAAAATGTCTCTTCTCGGCGCAGCGAGGAGGAGCTTCACTCCATTGCGTCTCAAAGCTCGTCCAAAGGCCAAGGCCAAGGCTCTCCAGATATAGAGGTTGCAAGGATGATTTCAATATATTTTCGCCCTCATGTTCTCCACTCTCCTCGCGTGGGGGTCCTCAGGGTTCCTCAGGGTTCCTGCAGCAGTCCAAACATTTGCAGGAGGTTCATGGAGACCCTGCGCTGTCAGGACAATCAGAGGGTGAATGGTTGGACGTCTCGTCAGGTGGATGAAAGAGTGAATGGCTGCATGCAGACGTTGTCCTGGTTACAAGTAAATACAGCGGCTCCTTAAGATACAAATCTTTGAAGATCCGAAGCGCGATTGACCAGATTTTATCCTTGCAAAAGCCTTGTGTGGCCTCATTTTATGTCTTTGTGCTTATTTTAAGTATTTTTGTTTGCGAAGATACGAAAAAATCAACATACGAAACCCACTTCTGGAACGCATTCGATTCATATGTTGAGGGGCCGCCTCAGTTCCCAGGTTACATAAACACAGACTCTCGGGTGTTGGAAAGCAGAAGCGTTGCCGTTGAACTGTCACGGATCACACAGAGAATGTATGTTGCTATTTTTTTCCCGTGATAATCGTGCATATTGTACTGACGTAATGTATGAGCACATGAGAGCGAGCCAAACTCCGAGCGCCGGGTGTTTTCCAGCAGGTTTCGGGGTTTGTGCCGCGTCTTTCCCGCTATGAATTAGTCAAACAGTGTGTGATTCTCCGTATTCCTGCGGGGATTTAAAACGGAGTCCATTTGAATATTCAGCCCGGCTGGGATTAATTCATATTTCCCCGCTCCTCCGGGAGTTGTTACAGTCTGTATTTCCATTTTTACGGTGCGAGGTTTATTTATCGCCGTCCTTTTGGCAGGGGATGCGAACACACTCACTGCTGCCTGTGCGCTCCATCTGTTCCAGCCTCAGCTCGGCCAGCCCGGCCCGCTCCCCCAAAGACGAGTACGTTATCACCCGCTCCGCCGACTCGCCGCCGGAGGAGCCCGTCCGCGACGGCGGGGAGGACCGGGAGGGACGTCGGGACGACGGGTCAGAGCCCGAGGACAGGAAATGGGTCACAGGTCGGTTGTCAGGCGGGCGGCGGGCGCCCCGGGAGAGGAGGCGCCCCCTCTCACCTCCCCCTGCGCCCCGTCTTTCAGACGAGGTCTCCCTCTGCGGGCTGTGTCCCTCCCTGGCGCTTGGGGCGCAAGACCAGGAGGAGCAGGAGAAGAGCTGGGAGGAGCAGCTGGACGCCCACCAGGAGCAGCTGGAGCGGGAGATGCAGGAGGCCAGGAGGATGGTGTTCCGCCTACAGGTGGATGACGGAACTGCAGCGCGACGGCGCACACTTTTCACACGTATTTATTTCTTTTTACAGAAACTAAACAGAGATCATTTATTTTGTTCTCGTGCAAAAAAATGACAAAAAATGTGTTGGAGGTCGTCGGAGAAAAATCCAGTTCACTTCTGATGGAATAAAAGATGGAGTTTTGGGGCGGAGGGGGCAGAAAGCGCAGCTTCTGGTCCTGACGTACAAAGAGATTGAATACGACAGAGACAAAAAACACACGCACACTTTCAAACCTGGCACTGCTCAGGTGTCACCACCGCTCCGCCTGAGGCCCTCTCATCTCCAGAGGTCAGCCCGGGCGCCGCTGATTCCAGATCCCGCACTCATCCGGCTTGCGGGGTTTCAGTTCGAATCCCTTTTTTGAGATTCCGAAAAGCGCGAATGTGGATTTTTCTGACTCTGTGAAGGTGGAGACCGAAGCGGTCCGGGCGGCGGGGCGGCTTCCGTCATGGGATTTGTGTGTTTGCCCGCAGGCGCTGCTGCTGAACGGCTCCCTCCCCGAGGAGGACCGGGACGGACCCGTGGGCTTTGCAGATAACCGGGCCGGCGCCGAGCAGCAGCTGGTACGCCGGCTCCTCTTTTCTTGCTAGCTCCAGAGGGAAACGCCCGCTCGCCGCCGCTCCCGCTCGAGCGGCCGCTAAACAGCACAAATGAATCTCTCAGATCCGCCGGATCGTGCCAGGCGGCCCGGCTGCCTCCTCACACGTCCCGACATTTCTCAATTCTCTAATTACGCCGCCGTCTCCCTTTGAAGGTGTTAATCCGCAGCCGGCTGGACCAGAGCGTGGAGGAAGCCCTTGATCTCAAGGTACAATACGCAGGCGTAATTAGACTTTTATGAGGAGACGGCGCGGCTCTAACGTCTTTCCTGGTCTCTGCAGAGGGAGCTGCTGAGACACAAACAGGAGACGCGCCGCATTCAGGCCATCAAGGTGAGCGCTGGAATCAGAAATCACGCCGCTTTACCTCTGCTCGTTCAATCTGACGGAGCTTCTATATCTAAATGTATGGACCTGAATGGAGAGCGGCCGGCCTACGTGCAGGTTTGCATCTTTGATTCCCCTCCCGTCTCATTAGGATGCTCTGCAGCAGCGCCTGGCCGTGCAGGAGGAGGCCGTGCTGCAGCTCAAGCAGGAGCTGCTGAGGAGCAACATGGCCAAGGATCAGCTGGAGGGGGAGAATGTGAGGCGAAGTGGCGATATCCGACCGGTGTGTGTGTGTGTGTGTGTGTGTGTGTGAGGCTGACACGTGTGTGTCCGTCTGCAGGCGGATCTCCAGAGGAAGTTGACTGAACGGAACCAGATTATCAGCGATTACGAGGTGCCTCCCCTCGATATCGGCGCCGCAGGGATTATTTCCTGAATACGAGCGAGTTCAATAGACTTGTGTGTTCTCCCGCAGCAGCAGCAGCAGCTGCAGCAGCACGGGAGGAAGGACAGGGTTCTCCAGCAGCAGCAGATGAAGCTGGAGGAGCACAAAACCCACGACCACGGACGGGTACGGAGACAGACGGCTTTTAATGTTATTTTCAGGTGACCAGAGACGGGGAATGGACCGCAGCTCAAAGAAAGTAATAAATTAGTTGATACTTTATTAATTTTATTTGTTATTATTTTATTTATTTATTCTTTATTTGTAATATTTTCATGATTTTTTTCAATTCCTTCTTAAATTAATACTTAATTAAACGTATTGATTAATTAATACTATGGTTTTTTTTTACTTATATTAATTTATTCAATTCCTTCTCAAATTAATCAATGAACTAATGACTACTTTATTAATTTTATTTATATATTATTATTCATTGTTATTTATTTATATTTTCTTAATTTATTAAATTGCTTCTCAAATTAATGAATGAATCAATGCTTTATTAATTTCATTTATATGATATTATGTATAATTATTTTATTTATTTATAACATTTTTATTGATATATTAAATTCCTTCTCTGCATTTAACCCATCACTGATGAACCATGATGCAGTTGGCTGCCAAATAGCGGCACCAGGGGATCAGTTAGGGGTTCGGAGTTTTGCTCCACGACACTTGGACACTTCGGGTGGAGCCGGGAACCCAGGCGGGAATGTTCGGCTTCTTGTTAATTCGCCCGAGAACGCTTGAATGTCCCCACGTGAGGCGGGAAAGAGTGTGAATGCTTGAATGCGTCCCGGTCGGATGGATTCTCACAGCCGTCCGCCGGCCGTGCCGTGACAGGGCGAGGAGCTGCAGCTGGTCCGAGAGGCCCTGCGCAGTTTGAGGGACGGCTTCTCGGGCCACGACCCTCAGCACCACACCCTGGACACCCTGGAGCAGGGCGTGGCCAGCCTGATGGACCGGCTGCACGCCCTGGAGGCCCAGCGCCGCCAAACCCGCCGGGTAGGAGCCCGCGAGCCGGCCCGCCGCCGTCGGCCGGTTCAATCCGGTGACCGCCTCTCGCCCGTCTCTCCGCAGGAGGAATTCAAATCGCCGGGGCGGCGAGCGAACTCCTCGGACCGAGACTCCTGGCCGCCCAGCTCCAGTGAGATAACGAGTGCCTCGCCCGTCGAATGGAGCGTCACGCCGTGAAGCTCCTTTTTTCCTCGTCGTTTGTTTGTTTTTTTTCCAGAAATGGCTCACTCTCACAGCAGCCCGGGGTTGGACTCCGCCGTCTCCACCAAAGTGCTCTACTTCACCGACCGCTCCCTCACGCCTTTCCTCATCAACATCCCCAAGAGGTGAGAGGGAAGGTAACACGTCTATGGAGGTTCTCCATCCTCCAGCTGATGGTGACTTCTTGTCGTGGCAACTGGGCTTGGATTTCTTTTCTCGAAGACGTTTCAGCCCCTCATCCAGAACCGAAGAAGCCTCTTGGATGAGGGTGAAACGTCTTCAACAGAACAAATTCGAGTCCAGTTGCCACGGCGAGGATGAGCGTAGCGCTGTTAGCCGCGAGCGCCGCAGGGCCCGCGGGTAGGGTTTTATCCAAAGATCCCCTTCGAACTCCAGCAGAAAACACAGGCTTTTCTGCAGACAAACACCTAAATCCCTGCAACCCCGCCTTCTCCCGCGCTTTTCCTCCGAAAGCCCAAACAGGAGTCTGGAGTTCGCTTCGCCACTAAAGACTCCCGCTGTTTATTTAACCTGAGGCCTGGCGTCAGGTCCTGCAAGCGCAATGGAAGCAGGAGGGAGGAGGAGCTCCGGCCGGACGGGTCGGATGTTTGTCCTGGAAACTCACATCTGTGTGTTTGTGCCACCGCAGGCTGGGCGAGGTGACGCTGCGGGACTTCAAGGCGGCCGTGGACCGGCAGGGGACTTTCAGATACCACTTCAAGGCTCTGGACCCGGAGTTTGGGACGGTGAAAGAGGAGGTAGAAAGTCTTCTCTAAGCACCATATGCTAATAATAGCTTCAGGACCGAGCTCCATGCCAGAGAACTTGATGAGAGGGAGACGGCCCTTTTTCGCTTTCCCTCCCAGACCTTTGCGAATTATAGATGTGAGCTTTTTTTTTTTTGTGTGTGTGTAAAAACGCTTTGTAGGTTTTCCAGGACGGAGCGGTGGTGCCGGGCTGGGAGGGGAAGATTGTGGCCTGGGTGGAGGAGGACCACGGGGAGAGGAGGTAGAACCTCTCCGCTGAGGAGACACCTGTGAGATAAATAATGCTCGGAGCTCTTTCACATTCCTCTTTAAAGTTTTTCCAACGGCGTTCGGACACTTTTTTGCAGCTCTTCAAATGAATATGCGGAAAATAAAGTTGGAAATAATGTGATCCAATAACAAAACTGTGAAAGTACGTTGAACTAAAAGCAGCACGGTTTGTTTACTGAGGTTTTCAAGCCGTTCCAGATTCCAGATTGCCAAATAATATTGTTGTCCGGCTGATGTTTTAATAAACGTGAATTATTGCATGGATCGCTTATTATCGTCAGTGTCTCCTTTTATTGCAGAGCAACCGTTTGGTTTTTCGACATCGGCTTTATTTTAGTCCGTGTGTTTGCTCAGGACTTTATTGTCTCCGTCATTTAATACGTTTTTCGGTTGCGGCGGCCGATGCCCCCGCCTTCCCGCGGGGGGTCACAAGACCTCCGCTCTTAAAGTGAGCCTGCGAGCCTGTTTGTGGAACTCGGCAACGGCCGTGTCTTCGTTTACGGGTTTGGGGAATTCCAGCAGCAGGTAGTAGACGTCCTCCGCTTCCACCAACACGTCTTCCTGCAGAGAAAATCCACTCAGCTCGCTGAAACACCCCCAAAAAACAGGTCTGGCTTTTCAGCGCTCACCTTGGACACGCTCAGCCGGCACTCTGACACCGAACTGATCTTCGGAAGCTCCACCGTCAGCTCCACCACGCGAGGAACCCCTGCACCGTCCGTCCGCACCTCCAGGTGATACTCCGGCCTCTGAGGCGGCGCGTACGTGCTCGACACCACCTTGATCAAACCGGCCTTGCCGCGCGGCGCGGCTACGCGGGCGACGGCGTCCTCATCTGGCTGCCGCCGGCGCAGGGAGGAGAGCTGCTGCAGGAGGGCCTCTGGCGTCTGGCTGACTGCGAGAGGGAAAGAACGGAGGACAGAACATTAAAATGGCAAGGCTGAAGCTCAGATGTTTGCAGGTGTACGAGGTTTACCCTGGACTTGTTCCGGGAGCCGCTGGAACCCGAGGCGGCGGTGCACGGCCTCCAAGCCGCCCTCCGGGCCGCCCTTCACCACGGAGTACTGGGGAGACAGCCTCAGGCCCTGCTGCTGCTGGACAAATCCCAGAGCCAGCGTACAGATCTCCCGCATCCCGGAGGCGTCCTTAGCGTCCCGCAGCACCGCCGGATTAAGAGCCACGTCCAGCACCGCCGACCGCTCTGCAAGTGGAGTTCACAATTAGCCACACGAAAGTAAATTCTGCAGCGCGGCGTTGTCCTCGACGCTGACCTTGGGCCTCCACGCGTTCCAGGCTCCCGGCGTACAAGGGTAGCGGCTGGCCGGGATCCCGAGGCGCCGGCACACGTTTCCAGCCGCATATGTTGATGTATAGCGACTCTCTCTGGGGCTCCTGTCGGGGGGGGGGCGCAGACGTACAATTAAAAGCGACCCCCGGTGAAAGCAGGCGGCGCTCCCGAGCTGCAAGTGGGCTGCGCGGAGGACAGTCAATGTCAACGCGGCGCTCCAAAGCAAATTAAAGTCATTGGGACGCGGAATTTCGCAACACTGTTTGTCAGGAAAAAAGCATTTGGAGTGCTCGCCGTGAGGTTTGATACTTCAGCGAAATAAGAAAATCAAACGACAAATTCCTCTGTGCATTTTATGTTTATAATCTGATATTTATGTACACATATATACATATACATATATATATATATATATATATATATATATATATATATATATATATATATATGTACATGTATGTGTACAAATATATGAATATATACACATGCATATATTCACAAACATGATGTATGTCTATGTATATAAAAACTTGCATTGTTTATTGTATGTATCTTTTTATTATGTTGTATATGAATTTATATTTTTATGCATATTATAAACCTTTTTAAAAAAAAACGTATTTAAATATGCAAAAAAATGAAGATTAAATTGATAGATTAGGAAATGTATATATATTGTATATATAATATGCATTTATAGAGAAATAAAAAATATATATGAAAAATGTATATCTTTTTAACATGTACATACACACAGAAATGTATGTACATGCATATCAATATCAATACATATTTCAATCTATAAAACATATACTTCTGAAGATTATTCTATTGGATATGAATATATATATATATATATATAGTAAATAAAAAAATCTTAATTTTCATTTACATATATACAGAAATATATATACATGTATATATATATACACGAACATTTTTTTATTTAAAAAACTTGCTTTTGAGATATTTTTGAGACTTTATATATATATATTTAAATAGAGTTAGAGATATATACATATATATTTTTAAATATTCAGAATATATACTTTTCTGAGATGTTTGAATAGAGATAAAAAATATGTTAACATGGACTTATTATATATGTCATGTATATCATTATAAATAAAAACCTCGATCAAAAGATATACATCTAATTTCATATGTACATATACGTATATATATGTAAATATTTATCATACATACCTACATCTTTTGAGATACAAACATATGTTTTTGAGACTATTCTAATGGATTTCAATATTTATGTGTTCATACATATATTCATTTTATATGTGAAACATGCTAAGATATGTGAATCTTAATTTATATATTGTACGTATATTTCTACACATATAAAATCTTCAATATAAAAAAGATATATATCTCTATTCATATATATATATATACACACAAATATATAAACATACCTACATACATACATATATAAAAAAACTATATGTGGCGACATTTTTTTAATATATTTATATTTCGTCTTAATGATGTATATTTTTATGTATATAACATATATGTGTGTTTAAAAAACATACACATACAAATATATGTACATTTCTGTTCATATAAAATTTTATATTTTTTACATATTTAAACATATATATATAATGTATAATCATTATTTTTATATAACCCACACACATATATATTTGTGTGTGTCTATATATTTTTTTTCTTTGTGAATATTTTAATGGATTAAAATATATATTTTATAAACCTATACATATATATAATCGAAATTCATTAAAATATTTGTATTTTTACATATAAAATATGTATTTCTTTGAGATTTTTAAAAAGAGATAAAAATAAATATACATGTATATATTATATATAATGTTCATTATTATATGTATAGATACCTGTATCAAATGATATACTTCTATATTTACATTTAGATACACACAAACATAAATATATGTATATATACACATACGTTTTTTTAAAAAGATATTTTTGGAGATTATTTTAATCGACTTGAATATATATATATATATATATATATATACGTAGCATGTGTAATGTAGATTTTATGATTATATTAAAACCTCAATATACAAAGATATATATCTAAATTTATATATACAGACACAAAAAAAATTAACTTATATATATTTGTGTGTGAAATATAGTTTGTGACAGTTTTTTTAAATATATTTATATATATATTGTATATGTTATATAGATTTTTATGTATATAAAACGCATAAATAAAAAGATATACATCGTTATTAAAAAAACATACACGGAACAAGATATGTATATATTTATATACAAACATATCTTATATTATTTCAATGGAATTAAATATAAATATGTTTGTTGTTGTTATGTATGTTTAATAATAATATATATATTGTATATGCATTGTACATTTTTATATATAAATAACATATATATATATATATATAAACATATTTGGTGTACATGCTATATTCTATATATAATCTATATTTTTGGAGATTATCATATATAGATTAGAATATCTTTTTATCTAGTATACATAATGTACATTTATATAGAAATAAAAAAGCCTCTATAAGAAAAAATATGATTTGATTATTTAATTGTAAATAAAAATATATATACCTACATATCTACATATTTTTACATATGAAATATGTTTTTGAAGATAATTTGAATAGATTTGTATCTAAATATGTATATTTATATATATATATATATATATATATATATATATATATGCGTATGATTTGCGGTTTTTTAAGATTTTTTAAAAACAAATATATATATGTATATATATATTTATAAATATATATATATATATATATATATATGTACACTTACATATATATGATATTTATGTATGTATTATAATGTATATTTCAATTAGTATTTAAAACCTCTATTTTTATATAAACACACACACACAAATATACGCATCTAAACATATACATGTATACATACATTCAAGTTTTAAATCTGAAATAAATAATTTTTTTGGGGAGATTTATTAAGACATTTTAATATTTATATACACATATATATTGTAAATATATTGTATATTTTCAATATATATTTTATATATAAAAACTTCCATGAAAAAAAAATAAATATATATATATATATATATTTTTTTTTTAAACATATTTTTTTATACATATACATATATATATATATATATATATATATATAATATGTACATGTATGTATATGTATGTACATGTATAAACACACATATTTTTTTATGTGAAGTATATAGTTTCTGGAGATTTTTTATATTTTAGCATATTTAAATATATATATGAATATGTATTATATATATAGTGTATATTTTTATATATAAGGAACCTCTATATAAAAAGATACATATCCACAAATATATTTACATACATACATACAAATATACAGTATGTACATATATATACATACATACATATATATTTTTTTTATAAAGTCAAATGTATAAATATGTATATTTTCTATATATATTTTATATATAAAAACTTCCATATAAAACGATATATGTGTATACATATATACATACAAATATAAATATATATATTGGTATATATATAACTATATACATACATACGAACAGAAAATATATACATATATAAACACACATGCATATTTTTTATGTGAAGTATATATGTATATAAGTATATATATGTGAAGTATATATATATTTAAATGTATAAATATGTATATTTTCTATATATATTTTATATATAAAAACTTCCATATAAAATATAGACATACAAATATATATATACATACATTTAAATGTATAAATATGTATATTATATATATATATATATATATATACAGATACAAATACATATAAATACATATATATACATACAAATATATATACTTACACCCGAATTTCCCCTATGGGGATCAAAATTGTATTATCTTATCTTATCTTATATATATATATATATATACACATATATACAAATATATATACATACATATATTTTTTTGTATAAAATATATATTTTGGGGAGTTTTTTAATACATTAAAATGTATAGATATACATATATATGCATATGTATACATTCTACATAAACCCAGATTATACATAAATACACATTTGCTTTTTTCTTGATTAAATTTCATTTTTTTGTCCTTGTGAATTTTTTTCCTGAGAGAAATGGAAACCTTTCGTAGTTCGGAGTCTCGTCACATCACATGGAGTCGTGGATGCAAAACGAAGCGCACTCACCTTTTGGGGAGGAAATAATACCCAGGAGGCCAAATGCAGCCAGCAATGCACAAACATCTCGGTATTCTTTTCGTAGCTATTTTCTATTGTCGTTTCTGCTCGTGAGTTTGTGTCACAATCATTTTCTCTTTTAATAGGATTATTTTAGATGATGACACTAAAATAATCCTATCTTTAGAAAAGAGATGGGAATAAACCCTATCCTGCAGAGGCGTTCCTCAGCAGGACCGTCATGAGGTCCTGACCTCCATCCGCCATCCTGTCACCTTCCTCACCAGGACTTCCGTGCGCAGACACGCGTGGAGCTCCGGCGCGGCGTGGAACTCCGCCCCGGCCCTCAGCTGCTCGCCCACGAAGGCGCGGTAGGCCGCGGGGCTGCGCTCGCTCAGCTCGTCCATCAGACTCCACAGCTCGGCCGCCTGCCGCCGCCACGCCTCCGCCATCCTGCGGACCTCCGCTAAACGAGCGGTGTACACGGTTTGAACCGTTTTTCCGTGCGTTCAAGGTGAGGTCAACCGGCCGCCGCGACCAATGTTGTGGGTTGCCATGGAAACTAGATGAGCGGAAGCAGCGCCTTAACCGGAAACGCTGCACAGACGTCCCCTGGTGGTGGGCAGACGGAACTGCAGCTCCAAAATGAAGGAGGAGATTAAAAGAAAAAAGAACATGAAATGAAATGTGATAAAATAAAATAAGAAAGATGCAAACATTAAGTTGAATTCAGTAAAGAATAACAAAAATAAACTGAAAATATAATGAAACGAAAAAAAATATCCGAAATGCAAAAAATAAATAGATAAAACAATAAAAAGGAAAAAACAAACAACTCAAAACCAATTAGACGAAAATACAAAATAAGATAAAATTATACACAAATAAAATACAAAAAATAAGATAACAATTAACTCAAGAAAATTGAAAAAAACGTGATATAATAGATAAAAATATTAGAAAAAGATAAAAAAATAAAACGAAACTAAATAAATTAAACCAAAATGTAGAAAATATATGAATAAACAAATGAAAAAGGAAAAATACAAAATAAAAAACAAAATAAATCAAATATAAAAATATAAAAAACACATCAAAAATAAAAAAACAAACTTAAATAAATTACACAAATAAAAAAAATAGAAAAAGAAATAGAAAATATAAAAGAAAAACAAATTTAAATTCAATAAAAACATTGAAAAGACAAAAATACTAAATAAAATATGAACAAATCAGAAATAGAATGACAAAAATAAAATTAGAAAACAAAAATAAAATTAAAAATAAAATATAGTGAAATGAAATGAAATTAAAAATAAATCCAAATACAATAAAAGCAAAATAAGATGAAAAAAACAAACAAAAAATATAAAATAAAAAAACAAACATCATATGAAATGAAAAAACATACATAATTCAAAAAATAAATTAATAAAATCACAAAATCATTAGAAAAAAATGTAATAAAAAAATGAATATAAAAAAAATTAGAACTAAACAAAAAATATAATAAACAAAATTAAAATTAGAACAATTTAAGATATAAAATAAAAGATTACGTAAAACAAAATAAAAAATAAAAAAGTAAATATGACCAAATCATGTACAATTAAATAAAAGTAAAATAAAACAAATAAAATAAGACCAAAATATAATCAAAAAATAAAAGAAACAAAATATTGAATGAAACAATATATTATACGAAAAATGTAAATTAAGTAAATAAGTAAAATAAAACAAAAATAAAGTGAAATGAAATGAAAAATAAAAATAGAAAACAACAAAAAATCAGAGAGAACAAAAAATAAAATTAAAGTAAATAAAAATGAACTAAAATTAATACAAAAATAAAATAAAGACTATGACATAAAGCAAAAAACAGAAAATATATTAAAATAAAAAAGGAAAATAATTCAAAATAAAAAACATCAAAAATCAAATAAAATGAAATAAAATGAAAAAAATAAATTAAATTAAATTAAACATAGCAAAAAACAAAAAAATTAAACAAAATGAAAACAATTTAAGAAATAGAGTATAACAAAAAAATAAATTAAAATGAAATACATTTAATCATGTGGTAATAAAATAAATAAAATATGAATCAAAAAGACATGAAATGAAATAAAACAAAAAACAATACAAAATAGTACACAGTGAAATGTTAAGAAAAAGCCAGACGGGAGTGACTTAGAAGAGGCATCATTTATATTTCTTACATGGAAAAAACAACGTAAAAATGAATAGATATGTGTGGGTCTGCCTTTCGGGTACAATATAAAACGGACATTTAGAGTAAAAATATCGACTGTCGTGTTTCTGAGCAGAATCCTGCGCCCGCTGCCTCCGTCCCATCATCCCGCCTCAGGAGTTCTGCAAAGAGAAGGAAATATTGTAAGCGGGATTTTTTTTGAAGGTGTAAAATCATCTATTGTCCGCAAGCGTGCAATGGCGCAAACACGTGTCTGTCGCCGCGTTCACCTCAATCATGTCGTAGATCCAGCCCAAGAATTCGGCCACTTTGGTATAAACCCCAGGATGGTTGGGCTCGGCGCAGCCCGACCCCCAGCTGACGACCCCCATCAACCTCCACACGTTGTCATCTTGGCACACCAGAGGACCCCCGCTGTCGCCCTGAGATTCACATAAAGAGGTCCATCACAGCGGCCTGACCGTGCATTCAGAGCGCCAATATCCCACGTATTCCAAAAACCTGAAGGCTCCAATTCCAAACATGCGTCCGACCTGACACGCGTCCACCTTCCCCTCTGTGTATCCCGCGCACAGCATCCGTGACGTGATCTCCCCGTTGTACATGCACGAGCTGTTGCACTTGTTTGTGCTTATAATGGGAACCGGCGCCTCTTTTAAGGTATCGGATGAATGAACTGGGGGAGAAAGCACACGTCCGCGGCCGCTCTTTGTTACGCTGCGTACGCCGCCATGATGTATGAATTACACTTGCAGTCAATGTTCATTTATTCCGGAGAGGCGCCATCCATCTTACCGCCGTCGGGCTGTGTGTATCCCCACCCGGAGATCCAGCACTGCGTGCCTCCGGGTACGTCGCGGCTGTATCCGGGCAAACACACAGGCCTGACCGTGTCTGTTCAGAGGGGAAACACACGGATTTCACCTTTTCTGGCTGTTACGGTGAACACATAAGAGTTTGCCGTTAGCTTTAATTGAATTTCCGCCCGCTGTTCTTGGGCCGCCGTCGTGGCGAAGAAGGTGCTCGTCCTGCACGCGCGGTTAATTATTTCCGGATGATTTCCGCATCGTTGTGTTAACACACGTTTGTGCTGAACAAACCGCAGGCTCATTACAACCTGCGTGTTGACAGTGTAGATCTCCAGTCATTACCAGGCGGCAGCAGACAAATGAGCCCCGTATGCAGATTGGCTATGTACACAGCGGCTACAGCACAAACCCAGCGCATTAACGCTGGGTAAACCGGTACGGTGCACAAAGTGTACAAATGTGACGGGACGGTAAGTCGAAATGGAGATGTTTCACCCTTTTTCCCCCGGAGTAACACGAAATGTCGGCATCTTCTTGAAAAAAAGAAGGCCGCTTTCATGAGGACAACCTCTAAAATTGCCCGATTTGCTGTCCCCCCCCCCCCCCCCCCCCCCCACCAGCCATTTACAAATACAGAGATACAATACATTCGTAAAGGTTTTGCT
>CAAKHD010011815.1:17278-37251 GCA_901007705.1 Fistularia tabacaria
CCCTCTCTGGGGGAGCACCCCCCAAAAGCCCCCCTTTGGTTCCCCCCCCCCCCCCCCCCCCGTAACTGTAGCAAGTGAGAGGCGGATCATGCATTTATTCATGAGTTATACGCCGGTGTAAATGAGACGGGGCGTCTCCGGGACGGCTTCCTGGCGATGCATCTAATTGCTTCTGATGAGACGGCGCGGTTGAATTTACCCGGATATAAAGATTTAAGCCTCCTGTAAGACACCCCTTAAACATTAGCGGGGACGATGCACTTGTCTGAATCCAGTCAGTAGTCACGCAAAGCACACATTCGGACTTTGAGGATTCGCGTCGGAGCCGACGTTCAGGACTGGGGCGAGTTTGTGGGCTGACCGGAGAAGTTCAGCGGGGTCCGTAGCTTCATCAGGGCGATGTCGCTGTCGTGGCTGCGGTGGTTGTAGTCCCTGTTGTAGATGATCTTCTCCACGGCGTGTCCCGGCTGCAGGGCGATTTTCGCCGAGCCGCGCGTCAGGATGCCGGCGTAGACCACCCAGCTGGACAGCTGGGGGAGCCTGTAGCTGCCGTTCGAGGAAACGATACCGGGGTCAACCTCCGTTTGACGTTCACGAGCGCTCCATCTCCTCCCACCTCCGGCGGCGGGAAGGGGCGGAGCCTTACTTGTGCACGCAGTGGGCCGCGGTGACGATCCAGCGGCTGGTGATGATGGAGCCTCCGCAGGTGTGGCGGTTGCTGTGGTAGAGGCTGACCTGCCAGGGCCACCTGCCCAGCGTGGCCTCCACGCCCCCGATTATCCTGGGGAGCTTGGCTCGCGTGCCGCACTCTGACGGAGGCCAGTTCATAAGGGGAAAAAAAAAGGGGGGGGGAAATCAAAAAACGAGCAATTGGACCAGAGGGAGCGGCCGGGCGCGCCGTCATTTATCACGCATTCGAGGGAAGTGAAATGATATTTGCTCACCAAAACACTGCAAAGCAATAACCTTCCCGGTGATACAGCTTTTCCTAAATTGAAACAAATCGGGGTGACTGATGGTGCGTGATGAATGCGTCTGTGGTCACGACTCTCTCTCCGCTCCGCCGTGAGTATGATGTCCCGCCGCTAAATTGCCTTACCTGAACTGCCACATATTTTCAAGATTACTCTTGTGCTCTGAGGTAATTTGTATGAAGCCTTCAGCATAGTTGAGCCCGATATCGGTCAGATTCACTCCCTTTTGCTTGGTCAGTCTGGAAGGAGAACATATGCAAAACAGCCCGGGTAGGTATTAAGATAATTCAGGCCCTTGAGGTGTGAAGCATGATTTTAAATGAGGCATTAACAGGTCATAAATAATCTCGGTCTTGAGCGCCGGCGAGACAGCTGCGGCTGTTAGCCAGTTAGTTGCCGGCTGTTAATAAAAAGCCCGGCGCAGCGTCGCCGCACAATCGCTCACTCTGTCGGGAGGACGCGGACCAACCTCAGGTAACCCAGCTGCCTGCAGACCAGCGTCCCCAGCGAAGAGTTCCACCTTTCATAGCACACCGGCAGCCAGGTGGGCAGCTTCCCCAGCTGGATCTCCAGGAGGGAATTCTCAGGGCTAATTCTGTAAAACACTGAACCTGATTGATTGAAAATCCCTCCGGAGACAAGCTCTCAGGCACCCGTGACGGAAGGAGCTCCTCGGCCGGCGATACAAACAGAGTTTGTGCGCGCGACGCTTTCGTGTCGGCCCACGGCGACGTCTCCGTTCAAAGGAGACGATGAGAATCGCCGGAGAAGAGCTCCGACCCATCGCTAGCTCCCACGCCCGCGACGTACATCGTGCATTAGAAACCCGAGAGAGGATCTAAAACAGACCTTTCCTGGGGTCGGAGATGGAAATGTCCTCCGTCACGTTGCAGAAGGACGTCTCCTTCGTGTCTCCCAGTCCTACCGGAGTTTGAGAGGATGAGGGCCTCAGCAGGAGCTTGACTGGTGCAGAGACACAGAGCGTTAACCCGGCCGGCCAAAGCACCTCTGCTTCTCCTCCGTTTAAAAACCTCATTCCAGAATCCACCTCCTTCAGCGAGTGGATGTTCACAGATGCGGCCATTTTAAGGACTTCTTCGAAGATCTGCCGGTCGGTTCGTTTTTTTTCAGAATATCTCCTTACCGGCAGAGCATGTTTTTAAAGCAGAACATGCAGAATCAAATCAGAATAAAGATGTAATTCTGCTTCTAGAGGAAGGTTAAATCGGTCTTTGTTTGACGGCTTGCAGCGCTCCGCTGTCATAATTGCACGGAGACGCGTGTGGACGATGATATGCGGGGAAAACACTGCAACCGTACGTCTCATGGCGACGTGTTGGAGCGCGGCTTTGCCGGAAAACAAAACAAACGGCAGAGCGGAAAGAAGAGGCCGTCGCTTTTTCTCTCCATCCGCTGCAAATTGTTCCTCCTCGTGGTGCTACGGTGCACTGAGCAGCGGTCCTGAACGCGGCGAGAGCCGCCTCGGCTGGAAAGATCACAACCTCTCCTGCATTTTGAGGCAAAAATGTGCGTTCGGAAAGCCGACAACGTCGAGGCGGCGCTGAGACGCGGGTCGAACCGGCCTTCAATAACCGCGGGTGTTTTCCTGGACGCGGTGACTCACCCAGGAACCAGACACCTACAGCCAGGCCTCCCAGGAGTCCCAGCGCACACACAGCTGCCAGCAGCCTCACCAGCCTGTGTGCTGGAGCAACAGTCAACGCGGAAATTCATTATGTCTGACAGAGATGGAGATTAAAAAGCTCAATTCACCACATGCATAACAATTAGCGGTTGAAAGGGAAGAAAAATAACTTCCGTGCATTCTCATAAACTACTGGTTTCATCCCTCTTATTACATGAGCCTGCAAAGTCTTTCCCGTCACAGCATTGAATAGCATTTGAAAATATTCTAACAAATGGATGTAAGAATATATAAAGCTGCAATAATGCTGGAAAATTGCTCTTTTGATTGCATATCCCTGATGCTAATAAGAGTTTTACTCCATTACGATTTATTGTTATTCATAAACCAGCTTTAACTTAAAAGTTTAATTCGCTTTGCTGTCTGCAACTAATTTATGCTGTATTTAAAATCACTCTCGCAAAATGTTCTGCTCAGATGGAGCTTTCGGCAGCTCGTGCTCGGCTAACGAACCAAGACTGCGGTCAGACGCCGAAACAGAGGCTTCTCACCAAGAGTCGTGGAGTGAAACCTTTTAATCCAGCTCTGCACACCCTTGCTTTCGTGGGCTGGCGCTGTTTTCTCCGGCTGGAAAGGCTGACTGACGGCCACTGGATTCTCAATCACTGATAGTGCGTCCGCATCAAGACTCTGGAAGAATCCAAGCAGACGCGGTTCACTCCTCGGGGTCATCGCCGCTCATTTCAGCCAGCGTTGCATATCTGAAACAACAGCTACGAGCTGAGCATCTGGCGGCGGCGGCGGCGGCGGTTTGGGTCGCATCTCGGGCTCCGTCTCGTTTAATTACCCGCGTTGTATCTCTGGATCTCGGCCATCATCCAGCGAGTTTTTTTTTGCCTTGCATCGCTTACGACACACCCTGAACCCCGGGTGAGATGCGCCGTCACCTCTCGCTAATCTCCTTATCACTCACGAGCGAGTGTGTTTCTGTGGCATTCGGCAGCTGTTTCTATAAGAAGCATACTGAGGATGTTACAGTAATAACAGTAAAACTCCGGAGATGTGACATCCCGATTGGAGCCGCACGACCGAACCGCGACATCTGTTCCCTTCGCGGGGTCGTAGCGCCGGCGCGATGTTTCGTTTCCCGACGCTGTATTTAGCAGGAGCGGCGTACGGCACGGACGGTTAAGAGTAGCACAACAGCTGCCCGAGATCACGCACGCACATGAATGATGAAAAAACACGGAGATGCGGCGAGAGGGCCGAGTGTGACGGAAAAGGACGACCGGAGGGGTGAGGGGTCGGGGGGGACGCGCCCGCGGCGCGGGAGCGTAACCGGAGGCGACGGGCCGGAGGCGTGTGCGGTGGCGCTCAGGGCCGGCGGGGCCCGGCTCTCTTACCATGTTTTCCTCGTGTGCTGTCCTGAGGAAAGCGGTTTGATGCGCCGGCTCATCTGTAGGCTCGCGCTGGAGGCGGGGAGGTCTGTTACGCTCGCCGGCGATGCACCGTTTAACAGAATGCAACTCTGGATTTTCCCTTCACAAAGAGACAATGAGGTCAGCAGCGGTGCAGAGAATGAGGCTGTTGTTTGTCCAGGGGGGTCATGGGGCCTGTGGGAGCGGGCTGAACCTGGGCTTTGTAGGCAGAGCATCTCCAGAGATCCCTCCAAGCTTTACGATGAAAAGGACGGGGGGGAGGGGGGGGTTGCTAGGTAACACTTTTCACCTGTGCCAAAAGATTGTGCAATTTCACCCGGAGCTTGTTATTACCTGACACGTTGGTGTTTCTGAGAAAAGGTCATAATTGTGAATTGTTGAAAAGCCTCACATCACGTCCAGTCCCATCGTTTGGAGTCCAAAGCCATCTTCTCTCAGCACCCAGGAACGAAATGAAGTCTGTCGTATCTGCCCGACGACAGACGAGACTTTTGCTGCCGTCCGCCGCTCGGACTCCCTCACAGACGCCGCGTTTGTGGGGAAAACCTTAATACCTTCTGATCGGCAGAAGGGACACGTTTGATTTGTGGCCGAGGGAATCAGAAACAATGGACAATGCTGACGGGGAGCGCGCGTCGCGGGGGAGGACGACAACGTCGTTTGGAGGAGAAGGGGAAAACCGAAGCCTCGCTTGACTCATTAGAAAATGAATCCAGTTAAAACGGAGGACCTGGTTTGATCCTCACGGCTGAAGACAGGAGTGAGGAGTTTCCCGGAGTCCAGGTGAAGGGGGCGACTGCCAGGATCCGAATTCCTCTTCAGCCCGCCGCCCCAAAGGTAAATCTAAGAGGAGGCCCCCCGATCTGCACGGGCGGCTCATCCGCCAGGTGTCTCGCGTAATTACTCCAAAATCAAACACAAAAGGGAGGAGACGCTGCAGAGGAATTGCATACCGCTGGGATTTTGAGGTTAATGCCATTTGAAAGCTTTGGCGCAGGCAAACACAAGATCATAGGTGCCGTTTCTCCCAGGAGGATTTGATGCCTCCATATTCCGGTGACATTTGTTTTCTTAGACAGCTGAATAAACAGAGATTTACCGAGCTGTCGGGGATTAACCCGGTTAGAGAGCGAGTGATAAACAAACCCATATTCATTTCGGGATGCTCACCAATGTGATGTTTTTTTTTTTTAAACGAAACAGTAACTTCTCCCCTCCTTCCTGTGGTGAGGAAATCCTTCCTCCGCGATTCAGTCATTTCGGTCGTTTCTGTCATTTCAGTCGTACCTTTATAATTCTACGCGGCGCGCGGGAATAGTGAGATCACGCTTTGATAGCCGACGGTAAACCAAAACGCGGGAAAAAACAAAATAAGAGTCGTTGCCGCATTTTCGTTTCAGCGGCACAAATGTCAGCGTGACTGAGCAACACTCGCTAAAACCCAGACAATCAGTCTTTCTAAATTGAGGATGCGTTTTCAACCGTAGGGGGGAACACTCTGTTGTTTCCCAGAACAAGAATGAGTGACTATTCTGTTTTTATACACATTTAAATAGCACCGATGATCTGGATATGATTCACACGATTTAAGTAAATCCAACAGCACGACAAGGTTCTGGCAGCGAGCATCAAAGATAGACTGGTGATACGACACAATCACGATGCTGCATCTAAGCAAACAGCGGCGTCTCCATATGGAAATTCTGAAATAAGAGACAAATTACAGCGCAGGTAATCCATACAGCACATTATCTGCGTGACTGCGGTTGAAACAGTAACCTTCAAAGGTGCATATTCTCGGCACTCGGCTTCAGCACAAACACACGCGGCAGCAACACAACCAGCGAAATTGGCGACGTGGGAATTAATTATAACGCCAGCTGCTATAATAGAAATAAAAGTACTCGGCGCCCGTGAAACCCAAGAGGAAGTATCATGAGACACCGGGGTGGCGATATTGTCTCCCACGTCTCTGAAATCCCCTCAACACCTAAATCTTATTGCGACTGAACCTCCGAGTTGAGATGTTTCCAAAGGCGGTATTCTTGGTGCAACGCCGAGGCTGTTTTCTGGCGCCCGACCGCGTTGCTGCGTGTGATTTAGTCATCCGAGACACAAACACCGCCCCGGTAAGTTCTCACTTACGCGGCGAGTGACAACGATTTGGCCGGGGGATTATATTTTTTTTAATCGGGATCTCGACTCGAGGAGATCACAATAATGGCGGGCCGACACCTTCGGCGGCGCCAAGGCTGCGGAGGACGCCCCTGCGTGGGCCGCATCCGTTCGTCTACGCACGAATCGCACTCGCCGGCGGCGGCGTGTCGAGACTGGCCGGGGGCCACTTTGGAGTCACGCGGAACTCTCTCTCCTGCAGCTCTTATCGCAGCCATTACAATTTGTGCCTCAGTTAGTGTCCAAAAGCTTGAACATCACTCGCAGTCCCTGTGTGTAATTCCCACGAGGGGGGTTCCAACACAAGAGAAGATGAATGGTCTTTTAAAGAGCGGGCGAAGGTTTTCTTTGATGGCACTCGCCAAACTGCGGCCCGCTAAGCCTTTTTACAGTGATTCAGGGCTGAGGAGGACAGCCTGCGATTTGTGTCACTTCGGCAGGTTGACTCTGACCTTCTCGCAGAGATGTCCATTAAAGGCTGGACTGTTCACTGAGACGAGGACGAGGGGGAGGCATGTTGTACAAAATCACCGCTGACCTCTTTCAAGATTATGACTTCTGTGATTTTCTTTTCTTTCGGTGCGAAGGTCTGTCTGTCTGTCTGTCTGTCGGTATCTCTGCGGGATGGCGTCAGGCCGGCGAAGGAACCATTAGTTTCCTGGATCAGATAAAAACCCCTTGATTGATCTGGGTCTTCTTTTTTACCTTCTTAAACATTTTTCATTGAAAAGCAATCTGGGATACTTGAGATTTCTGTGTTACACCTGGTCGAGCCTCTAATAAGGTTTGTCCCAGAATGAGTTCCTTGTCTTCGCAGAAGTCTGCTCGATTGCAGAGGCCATCTCATTCACGGTATCTGTGCAGCATTATTTGTATCCTCATTAAATCAAGTCGTACTTCATGGCCCCGATTTGATGATCTGATTTAAATTGGATTTTTGTATTCCGTAAATGGCCAAAGGGGCCCAGAATAATCAATGCTGCTTGGCATCTTTTGTTTCATTCCTCATTTTCGCGGGACTCTTTCACCATTTGTCTTTCTGCCCTGCGAATCGATCAACAGATCACCGATAGATAAACAAATATGGTTTTATTATTTATTCTCTTCCCGGGCCGACTGAGCCATTTCTACATTTGCGCTAAAATGACAAAATGCGACGTTCGCTGTAGATAAATTACATGCAAATTACAGTTACTGTGAGAACAAATCATTCAATTCCAAAGGCGGGACATAAACGTGTGTCGTGTTATTATTCTTGCGGGACAGAAGAAGAATATTGAGCAGTTTAATTTATCCGGTGATTTGAGATGGTAACGGGACTCCATTAAAATGTAATCACTTGCGGTGCATGAAGTGAATCTGCCTGTATCCATAACCGTGTCACGCACATTTAGGAGGCGCTGGGCGCGTCACAATATTTAGCAGAAGATGAAAAATGCGCCGCGCGATCACGTTCGACATGGTCTTTTTCGAGCATACGTGAGATTTGCAAGGTCTAGAAGGCGGTGATTTGTCTGCAGCGTGCAGGAGTGCAGGAGTGTTTCCACATCAGTATTCAGAGGAGGAGATGGTGGCTGGATGGCAGTCCTGATCCCTGCCTGGGTCCTGCCTCTGTCTGGGATGGATGTCTGCGGTGGTCGCATACTGCCCTCTTGTGGCAGACGTGAGGAGCGTTCACCTGGGGGAGAAGGACCACAGTGGAAAGTGGGTTAACTCTTCACCAGCCTGAAGATTCATTCAAATATAAATGGTTGCATGTTTTATTTGGAGACGATGATCGCTAAACCCGCTAGCCTGCTAGCATGGATGTGCGTGTACCGACATGGACAATGCTGGATGCCTTATTTTTTTTTGTTATTATTATTATTATTATTATTAACAACTTGGCTATTACTTTAGTTGGTTTAAAAACAAAACAAAGTGTAATTTACCTGGAAGAGTGTCATGTTTGTGTTAGCTGCCTCTGGAAAACAACCGCACAAGTGAGTGGAAGTAACTCTGCTGAGTCATCCCTCTCTACGGTCTTATGACACAACACAACTTAACTACCAGAACTGGATGAAATACCCGTTATAACAGGGATTTTTTTTTTTAAACGTTATTGTGCTTGATTTTAAACAAAAGGCTTGCAAAAGTTGGCACACATCGAATGTCAGAGTTTACAAACGTCATTACTGTCACTTCCGGCGTCAGAGAAAACAAAACGGCACTTCCGCGTTGCCGGATTACCGTAATACCGCAACAATGCGCACCGCTTTTTAGACAGCGCATTTAAATAATGTAAATACTGTAGAAGTAACGCACCGGGCACAACGCTATCCGAGTAGAGGCTCATCTCGGCCTCCACAGAGCGCTCAGGTGTGTCTGCAGTGGCATAAATGAATAGGTGCCATGTTGGAGCTGGCGTCTGGTCTTGTAGAGGCTAATGATGGCGGGCCGGGGTGAGACCGGAGCGCTACCCCCACTCCCCCCCCCCACCCGCCAGATGGCGGTTAATGTGGTTTGCTTTAGCTGCCCACCATGCTCACTCTAATTAAACAGAGGAGATTACATTAACACTGGCTTCCACTCAATCCGCTCCTCCACTGAGCGTGTCCTTGGAACGAAGGCCGGGAGAGACGGGAGGTGGGCGGGCTGCAGAGGTGCAGGTCCGTCCGCTCCGGGTAAACACCCCCTATTTGAGCGATCGCTAATTAAGGGTCCAAGGGTAGAAAGAAAAAGGGCAACCGGATCCAATTAAAACATCTCCGACGTGCTCGGCTACTGCTGAATGCCCAAGTGCTCTTGAGCAAGGCACTCGACCCCCCCCCGTCGAACATAATGAAGGCCTGACACGAGACCTACCGTTGAAGTGCTATTAAAGGACCGAATAGTCCTCGAAAAGCATTTAATCAGCCGTTTGACCTCAAACAAGGCTTCAAAATGATTAGAACATCTAGATTTAGAAGGTAGGTTTGTAATTGCAAGGAGAGATTCCTCACTGTGACTGGGACCACGTGCACGTAAAACAGATGCTATACTCGCAGAGGGAATGTTGAATTTAACTATTCATATGCTTCCTATTTTTAAGATGAAAATCACCAGCCTTGCGGCCCGAACCCCTGCCTGCAGCTGAACTCCGGCTATCACAATGCACGGCCTTCGTTTCTGCTCATGCATTGTTCTGACACCGTTAAGATAAGACCGGCAAACAAAGCGTTGGTCGTGGTGAATGATTGCGCGTCTCTCTACGGTCTCGGTCTCTGGGGTTCGGATCCCGCCTCCCTCCCGGCGTCAGCCGGGGATGGGCTCCAGCCCCGCCGTGGCCCCGCCGGCAGGGTAAGCGCTATGGAGAATGACCGAATGAAAAATTAAGAGCAGGAAGGAAAGGGAAGACCGAGAGAAGATTATATTTGGCAGTACGAGTGGCAGACTAAAATATTTAGAGAGGCGAAAAGTAACTGAAGCCATCAGTTCGGTAAGTTCTGAGCTCCAGACTTTAGACAAAGCGACAATCTGGAGTGGGAGATGCGCCGCCGTGCAAATAACACCAGCGTGCAGGTCACAGGTGGAGGAAACCCGGCCTCTCCTCAAACAGATGAATGCCGTTCTTTCAGACATCACGTGCTTTTAATTGGACGCTCCGGCAGGTAACGCCTGCTTGTGCAAACTGAAACGACAAAGTGTTAAAATGCAGTGGTGGGGAGCCGCGGCTCCCCGTCAGCCCGCTGAATATTTCAACAGCGGGCCTCGAGATCCGGGAAATTTACAAATTCCACCTGAAAGGAAAGACGTTTCACTTCTCCCAGACCGTAAGATATTGTCTGTGACGCCCCTGGCCGGTGTTTAGACCTCCTTACATCAGCACGAGAATGCGAGGGCTTCATCGAGCCTGATGTGAAGGAGTTGCATCACTGTGCCTGCGAGCGAGTCCTGACTGACATCCCGATGAGCCGATGAGCTCTTCGGAGTAGCGATGGGATCCTAGGTTGTTTTTAACCGTTTGGTCGGCGTCCAAGGCTGGGCGGGGTGGACGTTCCCTCCCCTCGCCACCGGAGGTGTTGATTTGTTTTAATGGGCGCTTTTGGAGGCTGCAATTTGTGGCGCGGTCCAATTGTACCGTTGTACACTGGAAGGTGTTATTGTCCGTCGCGTTCGTACGAATCAAGGCTGACCAAACATTTGGAACACCTCTCTGCGCGTCCCAGCAGAGTTCAGCAGCGCCACAAAATTGCAGCCTCGAAAAGACCCGTTAAATTAAATCGACATTGGTCAAAAAAAACCAACTGGAATATGAACCGTCCAATCCTTGGGAAGAGCCGATACACGGAGTCTGGCATGTTACACCGCACAATATTTATGCAGCTCCGTCGTTCAGGCGTCAATCAGTGACTGAGCGGAGGATGAATGCAGCAAACACAAACAGATGTAGGCATCCGCTGTGGCAAAAAACAAACAGATTATTCTTATGGGTGAACCATGTGAGCCAAAACAGCACAGAGTGTTTGGGAAAAGGATTTGATTGTGATTATGGTGGCGAAAAAAAAAAAAACAAAGCAGAAAAAAAACGCGATAAACACTGCCGAACGTAGCGAAGCTAATGGGGTGAAACTCATATAGCTCGAAAATATATTGCGCAATAAAACATCCGCGGCTTACTCAGAGGCTACTTGTGTGCGGCGGGAAAAAGGATGACAGAAGAGGAAAGCGCAGGAACACATTTCAGGAGCCTAACCAGTGTCTCAGAGCCATTAGCGAAAGCGAGGCGCCCAAAAGCAAAGACGTATGAATTGCTGCCCTGCTCCGAGCTGAACAGTCTTACCCGATTTGAAAATTCCCTCTTTGATTGCGCGTTACGGCCAGCATTTGGAGACCTGACTAATTTTTAGCTTCTCCTACATCTGGATTAAGACGCGGGCCAGCTGTGGCTCTGGCGGGGTGCCTGGAGAGGTCACCGCAGAGCCTGGAGAGACTCCAGCTGTTTGCAAGGAGTCCAGATGACACATAAACTCCATAAACACAACCGTGAAGGTCTGTGGCTGGAGCCAATAAACCATTAAGCTGGATAAGCACCATTGTTTGTGTTCAGATGATGGGCAGGACTTAAGCTGTAATTTTGAAGTGATATATTGAATTAAATCCACGGCGGCAGAGGAATTTCAAAATAAAGCTGCGAACCTCGCGCGCGGGGTGGGGGTCGTCCTCACGGGCGGCTGAAAAACCTCACCTGGACGCTTTTTTATCAAGCCTTTGGCCAAAGGGAGAGCCCAGACAACGTGGGTGAGAAGAGGAATCAGGAGAAATTCGTGATGCTGCGAGAGTTTAACTCGTCTTGATCTGAGCTTTGCTTCTTTGCAGACACGGAGGAAATTTTGTGTCGCCAAATTAAAGACATTGTCAGCTTGTTCTTCCAGAGGTGATCGTTTCTGCGTTTGAAAAGTAAAAACGGAGAGCTAGAGGTGTCTTTCGATGGAATCATCTCGGACGTGGGCATGACGGTCCGGGTTGACCTCCAGCCTTCAGGGATTAGAAACCCTGCAAATGGATTCTGAGATTCTGCTGTGAAAAGGAAGAAGGGAAGGAGAACCGAATGTCTGGCAGCAGATTTTGCACTCGAAAAAGCTACTCACCAAACCCCGGGCGCTGGCCGTCCAGCTCCACTCCTCCTCCAGTCAGATGGAGAGCCTGGTGAAGGTTCCTGAAGGCAGCTGGTGGTGCAGTTCGCTGCATACCTGCCCTCGGGGCCGCAGCCTATCCCGGCTGGGAGGCGGGGTTCGCCCCAGATCCATCACAACCGTTCACCTTCTTCCATGGAGACGTCCAACCATCCAACCTCTCATTCACACATCTGGACAATTCAGGGTCTCCGCTGAACCTCCTGCGTGTGTTTGGACGGTGGGAGGAGGAACCCGGAGGAACCCCACGCAGACACGGGGGGAGAACACGGAGACTCACCAGTATTCTCTGATAACGACGGGCGTGGTGAGGGAGCCATGACGGACTCCAAGCTCAGGTCTTTCCCTCAAAGCGCTCAGATGGTGCTGATAGAACAGGTGTGTGTCTCCAAAGCTTTACTCGGCCCCCTGTGAGTCAAACTAGTCTGACCCGCAGATTCCCTCCACACATGTTCTCGCTGACAGTTCCTGCCGTCCGCCATCGTGCATCACGAGAACATGCGAATGGGACGTGGCACATCTTCCCGACCTCCACAACGCCATTTTTTTTTAATGAAGTAAATAAAACACTTCCCATCGTGACCACATCGGCTCCTCTGTAGGGTTCCAACCTCTGGACGCCATTGCAGCTCCGTGACTGCTGGATCTTTTCTTTCTTGAAAGAAAAGGTCAACGTCTCGTTGGAGCCTTCAGGTTTCAGGTCTTCTCGACAGAGTTTTCTCCTCAGAGAAAGGCAATTTTCTCCGGCTCCGCCGCAAATTTCTCAGCCTCCAGTTTAATCCTTGCCTGCCCTGGCGGGGCAGAGGTCCCAACCACAGACGAAGGGGATTTCATGAGGGCATCGATAATGCGACTTCTCGGCCTGGGCTGTAAAGGGAACCGCGGCGTGCTCGGCGGCCTCCTTCCACGGGGCTTCAGCTTAGTGATACCCATGCAGAAGGGCAACCATCTGAGAAGCATCCACGGCCTGGGTTTGAGATCCTGTCTGTGGGGAAAAGGGAGAGAACTAAGGGACCGCAAGGTACTCGCTTTTGCTCTTCATAGACATTGAGAAGGCTAAGGGTGCAGACTGTGCCTTTTTGTTTGAGGGGATGAGGCCAAAATAAAGCACAAATCTTATAAGAGAGGACTGAGTCTCTGCCTCTGTCTAAAACAGCTGCTCCGTCATCCAATCAGATCTTCCGATGAGATCACAGTGTTGACAAAACACTCGACAAGCCGGCTTCTGTTTCAACTCACAATAAATGCACGCACACCCGGGCCTCCTCCGTATGTGAGGAGACGGCTGCAAAATAAAACTGTCCTGTCAATCAGAGCAGCCGCAGCACCTGCAAACATCTGACGGGATCTGACGATGCTGAAGACGGACGCCTCTGCGTACCGGGGATCCGGACCAAAGCCGACGAAGCGATTATATAAAGATACCTGCATGGAACGCAGCAGTGATACCCTTAAACTCCACAGAAGGACATGACAAGTACAAATATCTTTGTTTATTACTACTACGACTGCTGCTCTGCACTGAGAAAACCACCATCCTGCCATTGCAACATATGCTACTACTGACTGACCTTTGCAGTAAACTGTACGAAAACAAACAAACTGCTGATACTCCCTCATGCCGTCAAATATCCGTCTGTATCTGCGTGCACTTTACACTTCACACCTCATAGTTCCATGTTTACCGTTTAATGTAACAGTGCATTGACTCTTAATTTGCATTCTCTTATTATTATTTTGTTCAGTTAAGTTCATGTCTCTGTGGGATTTGTGAGAAACGTCCTCGATGTCCACTACATGCGGAGAAACTGACAATAAAGCTGACTTCTGTCTTTTGATTTAGAAGGCAGGATTGGTTGTTTCCACGTCCCCATGTTTCCCCTGCTTTGTGATGGAAGAGCACTGGGCTTCAGCCACACTCTTCCCTCAGCCAATGACGGTCCAGCAGATGATCCCTTTCTTTTTCTGTTTACAAATCCATTTCAGGGGAAAAAAAGGCCCAATAACTCATATCATCAGAAAAATGCGCATATAATTAAGCTGTCAGTTCTGCATTTTTATGTATGAACAGATATGCTGTTGCAATAAAGCAGGGGTGTCAAACTCATTTTCACCGAGGGCCACATCAGCATAATGGTTGCCCTCAAAGGGCCACATGGAAGCTTACAGTATCAATGTAACCAAATGTGATGTAAAATAAATGTAACTACTCCTTCATGTTAAATAACTCTGAATTTATTATCAATTCAAATCCAAAATGTTACATTTGCATTTGCATAGATGTACAACCAATGATGTTTACTAGTTGCTGTTACAACATAAATCCAACATACCGGTTTTTCTCCTCGAAGCACAAACATGTTTTCTCCTTCCCGTCTTTGTAGAAACATTCTTCCATCTGCATCCACTTTTCTTTTCCTTCAGGGATCATTTGTATTTCTCAATTGCACTTGTTGAAAGTCACATTGATGTGGATCCACTGCGATCTAACGGCGGGATGCCGTCACTGGGCAGGGAACATGATCGGCATGGATTGTGGGAAATGTAGTTCGGCGTTTGACTTATTTATTTGAAGACAATCAGACCTTTTAAGACGTTCTCGCGGGCCACATAAAATGACGTGGCGGGCCACATTTGGCCCGCGGGCCTCGAGTTTGACACATGCACTGAAGGAAGTCATCATGACGTGGTTATTATTTTTGTTAACTCAATGTCAGCAATACGGACAAACACATGGACCTGCAAAAAACTACAAAAATGGAGGTGTCATTTTTTTTTTTCCTCTTGAATATGTCAATCCTGAACTGCGATGGCAAAGTTATAAGAAATCCAAAAGAGGAGAAAAGACTGAAGATGACCATCCAGATACTGAGGCTCGGCGGTCCAAGGTCTCCGTGAATACGCAGACGTCTCCAACGCTGAGCCGAGCAGCTTTCTGGTGGTGCTCGGCGAGAAGGACACGTCAGATAGAGACGATCAAAGAGTGGATGAAAGCGAAGGGGCAAAGCCGGTCTGCTGGAAGTGATTGCTAACACCGTCGTCTGGAGAAAAATCACACTTTTGAGAAGACATACGAGAAAGGATGAAGAGTGGACACGAGACTGAAGAGAGGTCCAATCCAATTTTGTAGCAAAGTATGTCCAACCTGGAGCTTTGGGTGTTTGTGCTCGGCACTCATTCGCCACAAATCTGTGTTAAAAGAGCAGTTTTACTTCACGGCTGGGATTGCTGCTCTGCTCAACAAATGTGGAGACTCAAGATGCGGAATTAAAAGGGAACAATTAACAGGCAGATGCTGCTGAGGATGCTTGTAATTAAAGGTCATCCAAATCCTCCAGATTGGTCACATACGCTCACTCCACAGGGGCGGCGGCAAAATGCATTTCTGCGGCTGTCAGTGTTCTCTCGGAAGAAAGCCGGCTTAGAAGCCTTCAGGTCAGGACTGGAAGGTTCGTCCGCCTGAAGAACAGCAACTCCGCCCGGAAAGGCTGGAGTTCAAAAAAACTACAATCCCTGCACTGACTTTGGGGATTCTCGCTTTTCTTGCCCGCCGTCCCCGGTGAAGCCTTGACCTGAATCCCTGATTCTGACGTCAGCTGACCAAACCAGCGCACCCAGTGCACGAGATCTTTTCTTACATCCAGCTTGCATGAAAAGGAAGGCTGTGAGAGTGTGTGTTTGTGTGTCTGTGTGTGTGTGTGTGTGCGTGTGTGTGCGTGCGTGTGTGTGCGTGTGCGTGTGCGTGTGGATCAGACGGGCCAAGCTAATGAGATCTGGACTCCTGTTAACGCGGTGCTGGCAGAAGCACATCAGTTACGTCCCATTCTGTAACATAATTGGTCGGCGACGTGGGGCCGTGGGGACGGTAATCATTGCGTTACCCTGAACATGTTCTGTTTACAAGACAGGAACGGTAAACATCTGACACGACATGAGAAGTGACGTCCACTCCAGCTTCTGAAAAGCGAATTCCTCCTCAGTCGTAGGATTCAACCGGCGATGCGGGAGCTTAGACGAGAGGCAGGATGTTGACTTTCGCGCCCTCCTCCCTCGTGCACACCTGCGTCTTCAGCAGGGTATGGTCGAACGCAGGGGCGCAAAGTACGGACGGCAGTGAAAGCAGCAGGTCGTCAGCCATGTCAGAATATATTTGGGATGTACGACGGCAAATCTGCATCTGTGTCCTGCCTTTCCCGGGAAGCACCTTCATTCTTCGGATTCTCGAGTGTACAGGACAAACGTCACCGCGAGACGGGGGTCACTGCTGCTTCAGCAAACCGCCGCGGTCCGGTTAAATCCGCCTTCAACCGGTCAAATAATGTAATTCGACATGTAATTCAACCGAACGGCCTGTCGTCGGAGCGGTGAGCATCCGGGTGGAATATCGCAGGCGTGTTTCTCCACTCAAAAGCCAGAAGAAAAAAGCAAAAAAAAAAAAAAAAAAAGTGAGACTTCATCGGCCCTCACGATCGGGACGGATCCCCAATGGCCTTGAAATACATAAAAGTGAAGAAGCCCAATTTTTGTGGTAATCTTCTTGTCCCAGCCTCTTGGATGATGGGCTGAAACGTCTGCAAGAGACGAAAATCAAGTCCAGTTGCCACGACAAGTAGATTACGACAAGAATTCACCCTGAGAACCTCCACAGACAAGCCCAATTTTCCAAGCTGGGTGTGCAGGTGCAGGACAGGGTACCTGAAAGGGGAAAATGGCCACCGGAAACTTCCATCAGATCCGGTTCCCGACAAACAACCAAACTGAACGTTCACGGACGACTCTTTAACGGAAAGTTAAAGAGCGGCTACAAGAGCCCGGGTCTCGGCGGTCGTGGTGAATTGTTTTTCCTCAGAGGCAGGAACAGAACGCTTGAGTCATCCCTAACTCACTTTCCCTGACACGGTGAACCTGCGAGTCCAAACTCAGGGCAGATTTAAGGAATCAAGATGGTTCATGTGTGTCTGAAATGGCCACTCTGACCGGGCCGGCAGAAAGTACGAGGCAGGAATAAACGGCCGCAGACAGGCCGAGCGGTCACGGCGCGCCACCTGCCCAACCCCGCCAGCCACCAAATCAAGCCCCGGCTCATGTGTGAGCTGGCAGTGGACACTTCTGCACCTTAAAACCGCCCGTAATGGAGAGACGACGTGTCCCGGCCAAGACCGCAGGCTGCTCCTGGGACGGCCGCTGCAGCCACCGGGAGAGAGAGAGAGAGAGAGAGAGAGAGAGAGAGAGAGAGAGAGAGAGAGAGAGAGAGAGAAAAAAGAACAAGGTCCAGGAAAAAAGAAAAGAAAAGAAAAAAAAAATACAGCGCCCTCTCCGAGTGAGAAGTATGCCACCACAGCCTTTCTGGGGAAGACAAGAAATGCCACAATGCTTCAGCCAGACAGCTTAAGTGGCACAGCTGCCCTGCTAGAATCCATCCCTCAGACAGAGGTGACCTCAACCGCGGCTCTGCCAGGAGGTACATTAGACCGAGAAGCTCAACACCAAACCTCACCTGCCTCACGTTTTAGGCTTCTCATAGCCCTCGAAGCATTTCATTCATTCACTCATTCTCTCCACGCTCTCGGGGTCTCGGGGAGGCCGGAGTCGATCCCTGGGTGAGACGCCGGGTTCATCCTGGACCCGGCGCGAGAAAGACACTTTCACCTTCTCCTCATATGGAGGCTAACTCTTCTTCTCCTTCGGGCTTTTCCCTTCAGGGGTCCCACCTTCTCCATCTCAGCCTGTTCTCTGAATCCTCCTCCCTTCATCTCCTCTCTCACTACCGCCATACATCTTCTCTCTGGTCTTCATCTAGACCTCCAATTCCAATATCTCCACTCTCCCTCCTCTGTCCATGACCCAACCATCTCTGACCTTCTCTCCAAAACATCTACCATGTCATTCCTGATCCTCTCCATCCTGGTCACACCTAAAGAGAACCTCCACATCTTCATCTCTGCCACCTCCAGCTCTGCCTCCTGTCTTTTCTCCAAACCGTCCATCATCTCTGCTCTCACCACTGTCTCCTCCACCTTTCCTTTCCTTCTGGCTGATGTTCTTCGATCTGACACTTTTCTCGACCCGTTCCAACCTGCTTGAACCCGTTTCTTCACGTCTTCTCCACACTCTCCGTCACTCTGGACTGTTGACCATAAGTGCTTGATATGGAGACTAACAATTCACTCTAATCCATATGTAATACAGAGACCTCCAACCATTCACACGTCTGGACCATGTAGGGTCTCCACTGAACCTCCCGCATGTGCTTGGACTTCGGGAGGAACCCGGAGAACCCTGAGGAACCCCACGCAGACACGGGGAGAACATGGAGACTCCACACAGAAAGGCCTCCAGTGGGAATCCAACCAGGGACCTTCTGGCTGTGAAGCAGAGGAGCTAACCTCGAAGCATTTCAGATGTTTTCTGGGTTCATTCTTGGCCCAGCTCATCTGAGAACATAACAAAGGCGGGTGGTCCAGGCGGCTGGAGCTCGAGTAAACAGGAGGTTCATTAAGGATCCCATGAAATAGCATAAATGGCTGGGACGGCCATCGTCGGTCCGGTGAGGAAGTTGGATTAAACCTGGATTTCGGCCCAAGCTAAACTACGAGCGAAGCCAGGACGACACTTAAAGGAAGAAGCGAGGGAGAGCGAGCGGCTGAGATGGTATTCTCATGGATCCCGTGCAAAGAGACGTCGTGCCAATTTGATGGGAAATAATGAGCTCTTTGATTCTTTGACTGCTTTTCTGCTGGAAGTTTCTTCATTAGGTTTCACATGTAACCGCGCCATTAGTTAAAACGTCGGAATAAATCAGAGCCGTCAGCTTGACGGGCGGCATCGGCGAGGGCGTGGCTGCCGGTCCCCATCAGGCTTCGGCCGACAGGAAGCGATTTTGAATAATTCAACGGCAAAATCATGAATTGCAAATGAGACGGAATGCATAAAATAGTAAATTGTTTAATTCTTTTTTCTTTTTTTTTTTTTTTGACCATGCCATCGAACACTGATGCATACAGAGTTGTGCCTGAATCCACACTGAGAAAACACTTTCACACACTGTGTTACAAAGCTGTAATGAACAGGGATTTTACTGCACACATGGCAAGAAGAACAACCCTGATTGGATACCAGGTCGATCTGTGATCTGGCCCTGAGGTAGACACACATTGACATAATTCTAAACAATGCTAATCACATCCTTCTAGGACACATCAAATAAAAGGACATCTGCATTATCACAACATAGAAAGATCAACAAAAAAAAAACCCCTTTCAAACAAAAGTGCTCTATTTCTTTTGGTCCACCGAGGAAATCCATTAATAGTGCATGTTCATGTAGAGTAGATACAGTGGATGGGTGTTTTCATGGCACTGAGTGTTGTTGGCTACTTAAGGAAGGCATTGGCGGCGGCGTGCTGCACGGCCCGGCCTCGCCCAAAGACCTCAGTCCATGTTCACTCTGAGGGGGGAACGACTCGAGACAAGCGTGTACTTTTACATGAAAATTGCTCGGAACTTGCATCAGAGTATCAGCCACGATCACAGTTATGTTGCTTCCAGTTGCAATATTCAGACGAGTGGATCTACATGGCAGTCTATTTTTAGTTAAGTAACAATAAACAAACACCCAGAAACAACTACCGAACAGCACAGACCCATGTACTCAAGCATATCAATGCTCTACTTATAAAAGAGGCACGAGGGAGGGATCTTAATCAAATCAGAGACTTATAAAACACACACATTAAGATGTTTCTCAAATCATACCAAATGTAAACAGATAGCAAATTACCGTAATACAAAAATACAACATATTTATCATCTATAAGGCCCGTGTTAGGCTCACTCAAGGGAATAACATACAATGACGGTTTGTACATTACAGCTACACTACGACCGACGATAACCTCATAGTGATTCAATGTCAGAGTTTTTCTTTTTCGTCTTTTATTAGAAAAAAAACTCTTCATATTTTCTTCCGTTTTTTTTTTTCTCTTAGAAAATTCCACTTCTGTGATTCATCAGACATCTAAATACATTTAATGATGGGAGAAAAAAAAAAAAAAACCAGGTTGACCCCCTCCCCCCTCCCCCTCTC
>CAAKHD010011820.1:13796-32021 GCA_901007705.1 Fistularia tabacaria
CCGACGCTCTCCCGATCTGTCAACCTGGCCGGCCAGCGTTTCAGTACCGAGGCCCGGGGCGGCCGAGGAGGAGGCGAGACGGTTTTCTCCCGCCGGTTGGAGGAAAAACTGCCGGACACGTTTCGCTCGTGATCAGCGATTCCGAGAATTCGGGGTAGTGGATAAGTGAGCTGCAGCGGGGAAATGTTTCTGCTTTGGAGCCTTTCTGCCCAGTGGCCGTCGGAACGCCTGCCATTCAACCTCGTGCAGGCGTTTCAATGTAAACACATGTTTGCAAGCTGTTTTTATCACGGTTGAATGCCAGCTAGGGCCGTGTACACTGTTTTTATTGTATTATCTCTCCCTTCGAATCCCATCACTGAGGAGCGTTCAGGAAATGCACTGCCGTTAGACTTCAGCCCATGTCTGGGACACGATGATGTCATTTTAGGCTTAACCCGCTTAACCTCAGACCGGTCCTTTCTTCCACCTATAGCTCTACTTTGTGCTTCACCCACTGTTAATATCTGGAGATTAACAATGTTCAATTTGATCATTGATTACTGAAATACAACAACAATGCATTTGAGTCCGGTACACTTTCACCACCAGTCTGGAGATTTTTCAAATCCACTGAAATTCAAGAGGTTTTAAACCTTTCACAAAAAATGATTACATTTGATTACAGACGACAACAATAAGTTCAAACCAACATGAAACCATGTGTGCTCGCAAAGAACTTGCCGCATAGAATCCCATCAACGCAACCTGCAAAACCGTCACTCTGTCAGTGTCTGAAAAGGCGGAGTGTTGAAAGTTATAAATGAGCCAATGATCTTGGCTCGGTTTCAGTTCAACCTATGAAGTAACTCGGAAACCAACGGTGTCCGCCATTGGAGGCGAGTGATGCTAACGCTGTTCTTCACCCAGTGAGCGACAGACAGCTGGAGTGTGAGCGAGATGAGGTCAAGCGTCCTCTTGAGTAGACGTATCTCCTGTTTTTCCTCAAAGCTTGCGAGCAGAGGAGAGTTCTAGAACGGCGGGTATCGACCGGTGAATTGTGAAATATGCCCTCAGCTTATACGAGGAATTCTTTTGTCCTCCGCACAGTCGGGTTTCTGGCTTCGTGCTGCCCTCTGTCAAGCTGCAGCGTAAAGATGAGTTCAGCTCGTATACAAACTGCAGGTTCTGTCCTAATCTTGTTTCACCAAAAGGAAAAAGCGCGAGTCGTGTTGTGTTCAAAGACGCCGCAGAAGAAATACGAGGCGGTCGAGAGGCTTCGGACGGCCTCCTTTTTTGATGCTAACCTTACGATCACCATCATAACTCTTGTTTCCCAGGATTACTCGAGAAATCCGCTCGGGAAGCAGAGCCAGGCATCCTCGTCTGGCCTCCGTCTGCTTTCTGCTTTTCCTTTCAACGAGCTTTGTTTTCAGTAGAATTCTGGTCGAGAAATGACATGCCATCATTTGTAATTGGGAGTCTTGGGGTACTAACAAGCTTACGACGTGTCGACAGGTCACATTAAACGTCCATCAAAATAGCTTGTTTATTTAAACACTGCTACACAATGTGCCCTTTGGTACGTACTTAGCCGCTTTCCTAAAAACACGGACAAATAATTGACCCGTTTTATTATACATCTGAGCCGGATTATTTTTCTTCTGCAGGTACTTATTGGATGAAGGAAGCCGGCTCAGTGGCGCACAATAACCTCCGAGATCATGTCCGGTTGGATTAGCGCGCTCGGGATAGATTTGTATACACCGATCAATCAAGCTGCCGCCGGCGACAACTGACGTGCCCATAAAAGGGCAATAAAAACAAATATTGATTCTTGAATGACATTAAAACAGAGCCAAACTAGACCACGGACCACAATATGTGACATTTCTATTGTATATGAGTTTGAGGTAACGTCAGTCATATTACTGTGTAATGATGGTGAAAATTACAAACGGGCGAGCCAAAGTCCCAATTTATTTGAAAAGAGAAAAAAAATAAAGCGCTTGCAATAACAACATAAATGGCTTGAACGCTCAAGAATGCAAATCAGCCAGAAAGAGCCGGTAATGACTGAATAGAATATCTCGAGAGTTCTCCTGAGAACAATGGCCTCTCTGCAGTTCCCATGGCTGTGCGTCACATCTGCTTTGTTAAAGATGCAGCCAATTTTATCGCGTTGCCTGGTTGGTTGTTTGTTTGCCTCGTCGTCTCCCCGAGCGGCGGCGATAGATCGACGAAACGATGCACGAGGAAGGGAGGCAGCGAGGGTTCGATCTGCCGAGGTTCGGGTGAAAATTTCGGGTGATTATGACGGTGACTACGGCTATCAACCTGAGGTCGTTAAACTCCTACGCTTTGGGCAGCGACTCTGGTCCAAGTCGGACGGGGCTTTCCGCTATTTTCCCACAGAACACCAAAGGGCTCCGACTTAGACCAACAGACTCCCGTCCGGTACGCCTCGGGATTGGCTGGGAGAACTTTCCAGAACCTGCCGGAGGTGACGGCTGGACGAGGCCCGCAGAGCCACAGCGGCCGCGGAAATAAGAGAGGCGGTACCGATTGCCCTCCGCAAGGCAACCCCCTCCCCTTTGGCCGCTCTTGGAGATCCTGCGCGCGAGGCCCCCGAACGGAGTCGGGGAAAACACCCGCACGGCTCTCGCAGCGGTTAAAAAGAGAGCAGATGGTTCCTCATCCGACCCGGTACCTTCGCAGTCCATAAAACATCAAATGAGAACACACCCATGGATGCCACCAGGAGTCAGCCGAGTGAAAAGCCGCTTCGCCGCTCCGCCGGCAGCCCTGCTTTAATCCTGCCGGATCCATTTTTTTCTCAGCCTCCTCGTCTTTCCCGGGGCCTCGCCGAGGCAGTTCACCTCGCCCTGCCGTCACCGCACTGGTCTGTTGTGTGGAGGAAAAGCCGGAGGGCAAAGGTCGCCGTTTAACAGTCCATTTATGTTCCAACCCTGGGCTCGATGAAGACTACCAGTCTCTGACACCGGCTTCCTCCGCAGGGCGGCTGGCCTCAGCCTTCACCTCGGGCCGGAGCCGCTCCTCCTCCGTGTCACCGAGGACAGACGGCAGCCGCGAGAGGCCTTCCAGGTACGTCCTCCAGAGATTCTGGATCCCGCCTGGGCCGGGAAAACCCGGGGATGCCGGAATGAACGCACTCGCTCGGCCCGTCCATGAATAACCGCCGAAACAAGATGGATTGCGATGATGGCGGTGGAGCGATGACGCCGATTATAATAATGAAGAAAGAATTGTTTTACCTTCATGAGGCTGCCAGGAATCTCACTTGTTTTCTTTTTAATGGATGGCAAAACATCTGACGTCCCGAAGGATATCAGATGAGGAGAAAGTGAGTGATTAATTTCCAGCAAATACTCTGAGACGCGCAGCGAGCCGGAGGTGATTACCAACGGCAAATTAAGATCTGACCAGACAGCGAGGTGGAGACGCTGAGCAGAATGTGCTTCTTGAATAGAGATCAGGACGACGCAGAGTCCCGAACTTTCAGTACTTGCTTCCTCCGCTTGATTATCGAGGCTGGAATCGATGGGATGACGTGGAAGGAAACTTTTGATTCATGGCGTCCTGCGGGCGGTCGGCCGTAGAAAAGGCTTATTCTTAGAGTTGACGCCGAGAGAGGGGATGGCAAGCGGAGCGCCTCGCGGAGGCGACCCGGCCGGGATCTCCAGCCCAGCGCTCCCTGGGATCCGGAGAACCCTTCCATCGGTTCTCCTCAGCGAGCCGTCGTCACGGGATTCATGTTGAGTCGCCGCTATGGATCAGAGAGACGATGAGGGGCTGGCAAAGGCATTCGGCCATCGACTTAATCCTGGTTGAAGTTTGGCTCCGGCCGTGCGCTGAACTCCCCTTCCACTCGGCGCAGCGTATTTACAAGATTCTGCAACATTCCCAAAGATGAATACTTCCAAAGGCGGCCGTCCATCACAGATAGAAGGTCGGCCCAGGAATGCGATGATACACGCGGTGGTTTTATGAAGAACAAATAGCCGCCGTCTAAGCCTTGTCCCCAATATGTGGCCCAGCTTTAATGTCAGCAGGCTACTTTCACTCACCTCTGAGCATGAGGTCATTCTTCTTAGGATCTGGCAGGCTTTTTACGGGCTCCATATGTGTTTTCCTGTTGATCTCCATGCAGTAGAAACAAAGCAATTTAAATTCCTCCGCAAACTCATCATGACTTTCCTCCATTGCACATTTTTGGCAAGTTTGCCAAATGCCAATTTTTTTTTTTGTGTGCGTGTGTGTGTGTGTGTGTGTGTGTGTGTGTGTGTGTTTGTGTGTTTAATTTCTTTTAAGAGCCCTGCACTGCAAAGCCAGTAACATTAGTGTGTCAGGGGGAGTCCAAGCCGTTTCACTGAAATATGTTTTCTTATGTCGTCCTCTCTTGGTTACACCTTTGAAAATGTTTGTTTGCTTTTACAACTGGCTCTGTTTGCAGCTGGAGAGGGGCAGTGCAGATGGATTCGGGCCCCGTTATTTTTTTCCTGCCTTTGTAACAGCTCACACACAGGGGGCCCCGGAGCCCGAGAGGGGCGGAATCTACTTAAGAAAGAGCCAGGGTCTAATTTAGCTGAAATACTTCCTAATGCCAAGTAACACTACACCTTTGTGAAAATATGTCAGTAGCTCTGGTGACAGCGCCATGAAAACGCTGAGCTCTTTTCTTTTACGCAAGATATATAAGGTCTCGCGTTCGAGACGCCAACGATCAGCCGCTCACCCGCGGCAACACAAGCGTCGCTGTCGTTTAATAACGCTCTCCTAAGCGCTGTTCCTGCAGAGCAACGTGAAACTGCGAGCGAGCGGTCCGAGGCTCGTCGTTGCGTGTATAGCATATCAAGCCGGTCTTAAGGACTAAGCTTGCTGTGAAATTGCTTAAGCTTGGTTTGAAAGTATCTGCGCAAGTCATATATCAGCCGCTCGCAGCGAACCTTATCTTGACGGCTCTAATACTGCCACAATAAGCCTTGCTTGCTCACATCAAAGAACTGTTTTGAAAGCCCCGTAAGCTCCCTTTAAAGGGTTACACAGAGCCCCCGAAAATAAAGAGCCGGGTTACAGGAACCGGTGTGGGAAAAGCCAGTCGGGCTAATGATTTAGACCCTCCGTTCGGGAGGTTCATGCCACCATTATCGGGAGTCTTATTCGGGAATTGAAATGCGGACAACTTTCGAAAGCCTGAGCGGCTTATGCGTGTAACCACGTCACGCTTAAATGACCGGCAAGATGGCGACGTTTAAAGGTAAATTAACTTTATTTAAAAAAAAAAAAAAGAAGTTTACCACACAAGGCCCAAAAAAAAAAGAGAAGAAATGCAAATTGCCATGAAAAGGACCTCAGGACCCCCCCCCCCCCCCCCCCCCCCCCCCCCCCCACAACAACCGCCCCCCCCCCCCCCCCCAACAAAAAAAAAAAAAAAAAAAAAAAAAAAGGAATCCCCACAAACCCAAAAAAAAAAAAAAAAAAAACCAAATGGCCACAAAAAAACCCCCAGGCCCCCCCCCCCCCCCCCCCCGACCCCACCGACAGCACAGGGGTTCTCGTTACAAACCGAATCAAAAGACGAAGAGAACAAGACTCACATTGTTCTGATTGCGTTGACTTACACTGAAACATTAAAATGGGACGATCTGAATGTACAGTAGAAGACGGACGGCTCGGACTTCGACACGGATCCAAACACTGAACCTCACTACCAGTTTTACACGCAGCCGACGGCACAAATGAAACAGGAAGGTTCACGGCTACCCGATACATCTGATTGACCACTTTAAGACGGACTATACACGTTGCAATGGGCACTTCCAGGGGAAAAGTAGGCTCAAGTAAAAAAAAAAGAAAAAAAAAAGAAATAGTTAAAAAACGAAGAAGCGAGGTCCCGTCCGGGGGTTTTTAATTCTCTTCTTTTTTAAAATTGTAATTGTTTTAATATTTTCGCATTGAAGTTACATCAAACCTGCATGTTGAGGTAAGCATGCCACGGGGGAATACGAAGGAAGCGATCTCCCATATATAGGAGTCCCTTAACCGTATCCCCGCTCACTTTGTAATTCGCCTTGACAGTAAATCAATTCTCAAGCCTGGCCCCTTGGACTCTTCCAACCCTAGGTCCTCCTCTCTTAACATTCCTGCACACATGAATCACTCCAACTCCTGGCTTCTAGAAGGCATTTCCTGCCCGGCCCTCTCTCTCTCTCTCTCTCTCTCTCTGTCTGACTCCTCTGCTGAAAGCTGGGCAGGAACCCAGCCGAGCTTTGATTTTAGACCCAGTGGGAGAGAGGGAGGAGAGCTGGGCTAACACAGGGTCCTGGCTCTGGGAGCGCTCCGCCGGAGAGACACAGAGATGTGTTGGGAGGTGCCTGTACACCCAAGCGGGGATTTAGTGCTTTATCCTTCAAATTGCAATATGAGCAGCGGACCATATTCCAACGGCAATAGCTCTCCCGGCGCAAAAGTCTGCCCCAGAGGAGCGTCCCGCGTTCGGATTTAAGAATACATGCTCGCAGATGTTCGTTATTTCAGGTCAGAGACGCTCAGCCTGAAACGTCACAGGTTCTCCAGAACAAACGCAGAATGCGGGGTGTTCTTCGTTTTGTTTTTTTTTTCGACTTCTCTCGACACACCGAAACGATTCGCGGTCATTTTCGACAACACAGCGCGTAGAACGACGTCCGGAGATTTTTACGGTGAGAACGCGTACGAGGGGGAGCAAAAGTTGGCTCTCTGAAACGCTACACCTGTCCAAACGCCCCCAGAAATCACCGGTAATGCTAAATCCGCAGTATATGTGTGCATCGGCCGTGTACATCAATATTTTTTTTGTCAGTCGAGCGAACTGGAGACGACCAAAGCGGCTCTTAAAAAGACGTTCCTACGGCAATTTGTCAGCGCGTTATTTACACCAGAAAAAAAAAGTCAGGTACATATTTTACAGAGATCACTACACAGGGATCACTAGCAGAGTCTTGAGAGCAGAGTGAGGGACGAGCCGGGCCGGGCCGACCGAGACGGGCCAGCGCTTGTGACGGGGAAAGCAGGCCTACAGTGCAACGGCTGCTCTCTGTGTGTGTGTGTGTGTGTGTGTGTGTGTGTGTGTGTGTGTGTGTGTGTGTGTACATAAACTACAAGAATGTAGATGCACATATCTGGAGAGACTTGTTTATCTGCGAATGTCGGAGTGTGTGATCTCGTCCTCTTGCCCTCTCAGATCATGGCTCTTATCACCAGTCTCCCTTTGACCTGGTGAAGGTAGGCGCTCTGCTCTGACTCTAAACTCTGACCAGTCAGGGCCTCATCCTCGCTATCAACGGGCTCCTCCTTGACCTTGATGACCCCGTAGTGGGCGGCGTCGGGGAGCTCGCCGCTCGAGCCGCCGCTCGGCGTGTGCTTCCGAATGACTCCTCCAGGGGGCAGCCTGTCCTCCTGCATGCTCTCAGCGGGCTCTCGCCGCTGCTGGAGCTCCTCCTGCTCCTCCTCGGACTCCTGCAGGTGTGCGCTGGGCTGACGCAACTGCTCAATGGACTTGGACAGCAGCTGCGAAATAGATTTAAAATAAAAATAGCAACTTTATTTGTACAGCTCCATTCATGCATTAAATGCAGCTGGGGGGCGGGGGCGGGGGTTACGCCGGGATCCTCCAAAACAAACAATGGCAACAAAAAAGAAAAACAACACTTTGCACAGAGAAATCGGAGGTCGGACGTGTCTTTTTTCTTTTTTTCCTCACGCGCTTTGCGACCGGGCACCGTCTGGAATTCTACTTTTTATCAGGGCTAATTAATAGTGCTAGTTCTGGGACAACATGAGGGGGTTTTCCTGCTTTGACAAGCAGTTCTGAAGTCAGAGAAAGGAGGTGTTGTTATGAAGCGGCTGCTTGAGAAGGAGCAAAACGCAGTCACGCGGCTAAGAAAGCGGCGACGTCCTCTCCCTTTTCCGAGGCTCGGTGAAAAGTCGGCCCCGGAGAGTTTTCTCATCCGCCGCCTTTGGCAGGTCAGCGAACGCGAACCTGCGAGTAATGAAAGCATGAATCAAATTCTCCTGCCTCCCGCTTTGTTAAGCCCGGTCTTCCCGTGGCTAAATTTATCAGACGGAGGAATGCCGTCTCGGTCATTTTCCTAATAAGGGCTTCAAAGCTTTAATTTGATTCCCAAACGATATTGAGACTTTTAGCTTTTGACTTAGCGTGCGGAGCCAAGTTAGCTTGCCTATTAATAAATGTCTCCCTCGCATTTAAACCCCCACTTCTGCCTTCGCGGAGCTTTAAAGGGCCGCCGTTCGTCCATTATTCTGCCGAGAGAATGGACCGTTGCGGCGGCTTCCTCTCGAATGTATAATCACGCGTTGTTTGTGTAGCTGCGGCGATCGGAAAGTGATGCTTACGATTCTATATATGAGACGAGGATATCCCGTAGCCGCTGATTATGCCAGAGAGTATCTCGCTGCCCTTCTCGTACGCCGCAAATTACAAGCGCACGAACACAAATTAAAAGGAAACAGCGGGATTTATTGCTCTTTTACGAAAACAGTGACCCGTCAGAGCAAATATGCAGCGAGTCCAAGGCGAAACGTGCATGCCGAAGGCGGAAGAAATCTCCACGAAATTTATTGTAGCGCACAGGAGTGAGAAGGACACGACCCGGCCTCTTAGAACAACGTTATTCTAAAGTCGGCTTTTTACGCTCTGTTATGTCTCCGGGCTGTGTTTTCCACAGAGCCGGCCCGTGGACAAACAAGAGACCGGAGCGAAAGGGACGCAACCTCGCATCGGAGTCGAGTGTGGTGAAAGGCCACAGTCAAAGCAAGGGCCTTTGGTGCGCATATTTTCTTATTTGTCTTGCCCTTCTGCGGTCACGTCCGTAATGTGCTGCCTCATCGGTAACATGATAGTATAATAATTGTGCCGTGCGGCGCCTTATTTTTCTGCATGCAGTTGCTTTTGATGCAGGCGCGCATGCAGCTTTGTCGAAGCGGCCTGGAGTATGAATAATATAAATCCCGCTTATTGGCGTCAGAATAGGTGCCCGTTATTTTACGGGCTCCCTAATGAGGATTTCTGACGGAGCCAGAATCCGCTAATGGCACCGGACTCCATACATTTCAACAATATCGGGTATTGTTATGTAATACAGTGTAAATTCTCCGCGCCGCTTTACAAGAGAACCTGAAATTAAGTGTCTCTGAAACCATAAAACATTATTATCAGAAGCGAGGTAATCATCTATAAACCTTGCATTTTCGAAGGGCTAATGGAGAAAACAGGGCGTTTTTAGCTGCAAAAAGTCGGGTTGCCAAAACCAGCCGGTATAAATTCCGTGCAGATTGACGTTTCACTCCCGCACTTCCACGCCGAATCGCAACTGCCGCGACGCAGACGAGGGCCGGAGGAGGGGAGCGACGGGGCGAAGGCGATCTGACAACATTCGCGTCCGCAGGGAATTAGCCTCTTTAGCGTGGCATTAGTAAACACTGTTCGTACGTCTTCGTCGAATGCCTGAGCTCTTGTGAATTTCCATGAGCGCCCCCTGCTGTCGCAGACACTGGAGGGAGCTTTTCGTCTGAATAAAAGCAACTCGGACTAAGACTCTGCTCGGAAATTAATTAGGGCAATGGTCCACAGATCCCTCTCAGTAAACACCGATGGCTCATCCGCGATTAGCGGCCATTTATAACCTCCGCTCAAAGTAGCTTTACTTGTGATCTCATTGGCCCGGGCGATCAGAGCGCCGCTCGTTCACGCGTGTCTGGACGACACGGCCCCGCAAAACCAAAGCGGCCTCCGCTCGCCCCGTTTTCCAGCGCGATCTTATTTCGTCCCGCAACTTAGACGTTTCGGCGGAGGCGCGCGGCGTTTTTCCCCTGAGCTGCGGGTAACGGCCGCTCCGAGGTTCCCGTGGCTCTTTGAGGGCCCGGTGTCGGGACACATCAGTATGTGAGCTCACACAATGCCGCCTTTCACTGCGTCTGCCACCTCGCACACGTCCCTCACCAGAATAATTACACTCTGTGTATAGCGAGGTCACCTCGGCCGGCTCACAGAAACACAAATATTGCCACGGAGGAACAAAATGTATTCTGGGCACTTTTTCCTTCATTTGAACTTAGCTGAATTGAATTTCACAGCGTTAGCATGTGAACGGCACTGATGCTTTAAGCTATGATAACAGAATTAGTGCAGGGGAAGCATTTCTTCCCCATTTGAAGTCGGGCAGAGTTTTCGCTTCGCAGAAATAACACCGGGATTCCAGGGAAGGACAGACGACGGCCGGGCCCGTAAACCCGAGCCACCGCCGGTGCTTTTACAAAAGGTTAAAAATAGATCCGCATTTGTGTGCTTAAAGTGATTAAATCGGACTCCCCGCGGTGAAACGAGGCCTCGCGAGACCCGGAGAGGAATAGGAGAATGCAGCAGAAAGCTGCAAATCTGAAAGTCAAAATCCTCCCCGGTGAACCGAATGCTGACGAAGGGCGCAATACCTTATTTATATGGACCTGCTGCTGGTACTGTTTCTGTTTCTCCAGGAAGTGCTGGTGCTGCTGCTGGATGACAAGTTGAGCCAGCGTGTTCTGAGGCAGCGGCGCCGACTGGGTCCTGTTCAAGGGCCGGTGTTTGGGGAGTTTGGGGCGGCCGCCGGTCGGGCGATCCTTCATGGCCAGGGGGGACTGGGGGTGCGATGACATGGAACCTGGGCAGAGAAAAACAGCCGATCAGGTCCCCTCCAAAGCGGGAGACGCGAAGTCGGACCTGAAAAACCGAAACGGGGCGGGAAATGATTCGGCGAGTCGGTCGCAGCCCGTTTTAGAAGCGAGCATCCGGTGACGTCCAGGCTTACCGGAGGAGAGCATCTTCTGCTGCCTCATCTGCTCCTTCTGGAGGAGGTGGTGGAGGAGAGCCTGGTGACTGGGGCTCACCTTGGACTCCAGAGCCGTCTGCAGGGGCACGGGGCCCAGGAGCTGCCCGGGGAGGCCGTGTTTAATCTCCGTCGATCTGTCTTTCAACCCCACGGCGGCCTTGGAGGAGAAGACGGAGAGGAGAGGCGGTCATTCCCCCCCGCTCGCAGCTCTAGTATCTCCTTTGAACGGCTCTGGTTCACTTCACTGCAACCGGTGGGTTCGCCTTATTACCGCTGTTCTCCCAGCGTAAAAATAGAAAGCCTTTCACGGAGGCGAACAACAAAAGGCCTCTGTGGAATGTGTCGGCGCTAAAAGATGATATATCAGGTGCTGCGTTATCAAGGTGCTCCAGCGGACTTGGACTTTTTAAAAGCGGTGATAAATGAGGTAATAGAGGACGATAACAGCATGCCTGGCACAAGGCACCGCACAACAATATTTATCTAAGGACGATAAAATCATCGGGGGCCGCGGGTCACGACCCGCGGTCGCGCGGAAATTCCGCGCGGCCACCGACGCCGGGTTTCCCGCTGAGCCGGCAAACTTTGCGCGTGACGTCACCCCGAGCGCGAGTCATCCCGACTCTCGGCAGAAAGGGCTACTCACGCTGATGGGCGAGGACGCGGCGGGAAGCCCCAGAGAGATATTCGGTAAGGACGGGGATGTGTATAAACTCAGCACTGACACGGAGCCCTCGGGTCGGAACAGCCGGGGCTGCGAAGGCCATCTCTAAATCAAACACACAGGGAGGAGAAAAAACAGGGAGATTTAGGAGGCGGTGACACGTTCCGTGATCCCGCCGTGGACGATTTCGGGAGGCTCCAATACGTCAATGCTCGATGACAAAAAGCAGGCGCTCTGGCCGAACGCTGAGCACAGGACGAGCGTCCGTACGAAGGAGAGGAGGGCGGCCGCCGTTTCCAGGGAGCGGCAGCGGTTCGCGCGACGGGCCGGCTTGGGGTTTTTTTTGTTGTTTTTCTTTCCCAGTCAAACGCAGCCGAGCCTCTGAGTCGGCGGCTTCCCCCCCCGGGGTCCCCGGTCCCCAGCTGGCCCGGTGCCTGTTCCTCCCGGCCGGTCCCCACCCTCGGGCCGCTCTCTCAGAGAACATCAGCACTGGGGCATACTTCCTGTACCCAGCAGAGCAGCGGAGCAGCATGTGGTTTTGGAACTGCCTTGTTTATCCTTCCAACCCCTACCAGTTCTCGGTGACCTGTATGTGGATATCCGGCCCGTATTTGACCCGAGGGACCCGTTCCCTCTGAAAAAGGATACCTAATGTAACGGTGCATAAACACGCCTTGCTTTCGCAAGAGGCATGAGGTCTCCGGGCAGCGGCGCGGCCCAACAACGGCTTTCATGAGAGCCTCGGCTCGGCCCGATACAATAGCAATCCCGCGTGTTTATGTTGTTAGCATGTGGGTGTCTTTGGCTACCAGCGCCTGGGATATCAATTAGACTCCGCGGTTCATCCGTCTCCCTGAGCCCCAACCTTCAGCCCGATGTCAGGGCGTCTCTCCCCGCTCGCTGTCACTGGAGGTTCCTGGGAGAGTAAACAGCGATGGTTAGGAAAACACAGCTGTTCCGCGGAGATGTGTCATATCTGCCACCCTCCATAATGGTCTTCTTTGTGAGCTCCGTCCGAGGGGAGTTCTGCTCCATAACTCAACCTTGAATCTCTTGGAAAACACCTCCGAGCGGCTCTGCGCGGGCCGGCGGCCAGGCCAATGACAGCGGGGCGGTGACAGGCCAACGGCAACCTTACGGCCGAACTGGGGATGTGCTCTCTCTTCTCTCTGAACGCTGATTACGCAGCACATCTGGATGAAGAATCTCGCTGCTGTAACGAGCGCGGTCGTCGACTTTGCGGCCGCGACGGCGTCCTGTGCTCGGCGTGTGCGTACGTGTGTGTGTGTGTGTGTGTGTGTGTGTGTGTTTGCACGAACAGAGTTGCCGGAATCAAACGCGCAGGTCAGAGCGAGCCTCCCAAATGTCGCCACGGGCGGCAACTGCCCGTTTTTTTTTTTTCAGCCGCTGCAAACAAAAGGGCAAACGGCTTTCTGTTCCTACACATTCAATTCTACGGCTCGACTCGGTTTGGCGAACAAACAGCAGTGCTGGAATTTAACAAACGTACCTCCGTTTTTGTGGTAGTAGGCAAAGAGGAGGGTCCGTTTTCAGCCCCCAAGGCACTGGAGGCCCCTATGGGAGAGCTGGGGCCGGAGCCTGGGGCGCTGTTCGTGGGCGTCGAGTCTACAGAACATCAAGGAGTGAGACACAGAACGCAAACACACACACAGCGACTTGGAATATCTCCCGCGGCCCCGCGTCGCTCCAACCTTCACCGCTCTCTAAATATAGCAGGATGTTCCGCACGAAGCACTTATCGGCGAGCGATGGCTGATAACTGGTCCGGCCAGCGGCTACGAAACAGCAGGAGAATCTGGCTCGGATGCTCGTCGGACGACGCGGGCCGACACACGGGGACGGCGGGACCTCGACTCAGGAGTGGAGCCGATCTCGCTCGGGTATCAAATTCTATTTCCTCGTTAAAATGAATGAAACGCTACGAATCCGTTCCGGACGCTCGCTTTCGTTGTGTTTTACAAGAGGAAAAATCTACTTTGTAAAACACAAATAATGTGGGAGAAAATTACAATACATAATGAAAGAGAATGCGGACCAACTTAACCTACTGGCTCCACACTCAATGCTACAATGCTATGCTAAATGTACGCACACTTGTGTGCACACAAAATGCACACTTTGCTCCACTTTCCGTCTAAACTCCGTGTATGGAAAGACTGAGGCCGCTCCTCTTTCGAAAACCATCAAATCGTCCCCGGCCGGCTTTGAACGCCTCGTCCGACGCCTCGTCCGACGCCTCGTCCGTCCTCGTTCCCGCCGTCCACCGCACCGAATCCCCGTAAACGTCTCCCGTCTTCTCTCGGAAGACTCGCCAGTCGGCTGCCACCTCGACCGCGTGGACATCGGGTCAGCTCGCCCGATCCTTTACCGCGCGTCCAAACATCGACGCGGCCGCTCCGAGTCGCCGGATGTTTCCATCTCGACCGAGATGCCACGTCTGTCTTGCGGACGTGGAACGGACGTCGCGGCGTTCGGCGGGTTCCCACATGATCTCGCCCACGACTAATATCAGCGCGGCTCAGGAGGAAACGAGGTCGGGGAGATATCCGATCGCTCAAGCACATTTCCTGCGTACCCATCAGCTCCAGCGCCCTCTTCTTGTAAGGCGTCATGATGTTCCCCTCTCTCCTCTTCAGCATCGGGCTGCTCCTCCTCTCCGCTACTTTCTGCTTCAGCCTGGATCGTACCTTCAGGTTGGGCTCAGAGGCTGCGGCGCGAGAGAGAGAGAGAGAGATTCTGCCTGTAAATCTCCATTCTTACGAAATCAGGAAAATGACTCGGTAATCTGACAGAGTCAAACAATATCCTGTTATCCCCCAAGTGTGATGAACATTATCAAAGAAAATATCATGATAAAATAGGAGAATATTCGAAGAAGTGAAGAATTATCGTCACGCCTCAACAAATTCACTTTCCAGTTCAATTCCGAGCGAGTTTCTGATAAATTAAATGAGTCAGGATTGGGCCCTTTTCCACCTCATCTGGACCAAATTAGGTTGAGCAACACACAGGCTCTAAGTGAAATCCTCCGCTACCTGCCGCCCAAGTGACCACAGTCAGATACAGTAGCAACAGTTAAACTAACAGAAAAACATGGCAGATGTTACAGGCCCTCCCGACGCCCCCCTCCCTCCCTAATGCAAAACAGAATCTCCAGCGTCTGAACGCTCTCCGAAGTGGCCCCGAACTGATCCAGACTTTGGGTTCCGGGGCCGTCGCCGCTGACAGCAGCGCTGACGTAGCGCTGACGTAGCGCTGACGTAGCGCCGCTCGCGTCGGACGTACGGCCGCCGTTCCTGTTTGTCAACATTTGAATCCCGTTTCACTCCAGGTCCCTGAATTATTTTCAAAGCGGCGCTTAATCATGCGGATTTAGCGGGCGGGAACACGGCGCACCCGGCTGCCGTCCCTTTTAAGTGTTTTTCAGCGGCGCCTTCCACGTCAGCCGCTTTAAAAATGGAACGGATTCAAGAGCGGCGTCTTTCCCGACCGGCGGCGGCTCGTCCCTCTGAAGCCGCTCGCGAGGGACCGGTCGCAGCGGCGGCAAATCAAAGAGCCGCATCAAACAGGAACCCGCTCACGTGGAAGCACATCTGCATCCCTTTCATCAACGCCAGCGACTCCTCCTGTCTGGTCAGCGTCACTGGCAAGGTCGTTTGCGCTTCCACCCCTCCTTCGGGCCCCCAGAAATAATCGGATCTTTTGACAAAAGCCCGGCCAGAAAGACGCGTTCGCGTTACGCAAACCTATTGTTACACAACAGACGACCCGTCTCAATTATTCAGCCGCGATCAATAATGGAAGCGGGCCTGGTGGCGTGTGTACAAACACAGCTGCGCGTGGGGAAGCGGGAGTGGGTTCAGCGGGGAGCGCGGAGGGGGCACGGCCAGGAGAGCGGGCTCCATGCCGCTATTTCTGGCTTTTGTCAAAAGCAGCAAAACTCTCTGGCCTAATGCACGGCGCAGACCTCTAATCCTGTGGGTGCGGGGATGAATGAAAGCGAGCGAGGGAGGAAGAAAGGAGGCAGGAGAGATAAATGGAGGGAAAACGCTGCCGGGAGTCGTATGAATCTGCTTCACGCCCCGCTGCCTTGATTGCTTTCTATTTTTACACCGCGTCGCCACCAAGCAACGCATCCCAATTGGTCGCCACGGGAACGCCAGACAGGAGCATGGGTAACAAACACTCTCTCACTGGTCTCCGTGGAAAAAGACATTTCAAAAATAACCCGGCCGGCGCAACAGGAGGCGACGATGGCAGAGGAGACGCGCGGAACACCTGGGTCATGTCCGCTCGGCCCGGCAGGAGGCGCGAGGCCGTAAATCAATCCCGGCTTGGCAGCCCAACCGGCCAGCGGGTTCTTTCTTCCTTCCGACCCCGAGAGGTCGCCGAGGCGTGAGGTGTGCGTCGGCGGGAACGTGCGGCGAAGGAGGAAGCGACGCTCTCGCCGTTAGCATCAGCTCCCCGCTAATCAACCGGCAAGTGCAACTCGTCCTTAAGTCGTAACGCCGCCTAAAATGGGAGCTGTTTACTTTCCCGCGGCGACAGAATTTTGCCACGCTCGGGGGCTTTTCGGATTTACCTGCGAAAATCTGCCCCGCACCTGCTGAAGGTACACTTTGGGTAAGTGGGTCAGGACCGGCCGGGGCGCCGCCCCTCTGACCCATAAGCCGCGTCTATTCTTAAAACGGACTTATCGTGCCGACGGCGTCTGCGGGTTTCTGGTACGCGGAACACAAAGAGGAGGCGGGTAGAAGGTTAACCACGTGAAACGCCTTAAACTGCTTTCCAGGTGAGGGGGAAAAAGTCAAGGGCATCGCAGCTATCCTGTTATTAAGGATAATGTTGCCATTAATAGAACACCTAATGGGAGCCCCAGATTTAGCCTTTCCTGTACTTAGTAGCTCATATTAGACGTCGCTGTCAGCAGATTTTGGATTTGTGTGTTTATTCCAGATCGAGAGGTGCCGCCATAATCCCTCGCCTGCGTGCAACAGGGCTAAGTGAGTTTAATCTTCAAATTCATGACGGGCGCCGTTCGCGGAAGGGACCGGGTTTCGGGAGCGGACCGGCGCTCATCCGGCAGGTCCACACGGCGGGGAACTGTTTTGTATTTTGAGGTAAAAACACAAAAGAAACGCAGCCGCGCATTTTAGCGACTGGCCTCAGGGTGGACGTGGACCGGGAGGACGATGGAGCCGGAGCCGTCCGGCCCAACCCGGGTCACCGTCTCCGCTTAAACAAACACGGCTGCCGGCACCTGCCAATCAGCGATCGGTGACGGCCGGCGGCCCCGGGAACAACGCTACCTTTGTGTGTCCGCCCCCCCCCTCCCTCGCGTGCCACGCTCTCAGAGGACTCTAATGAAGACAGACAGGAAGTGGGGGAGGAAGGCCTGAGCAGGAAATGACCACATATAGATTCAGGAATCCGAGGCGCAAGAAATAGTTTTATCAGCACGAGTGAAGGAAAGTCACGTCAGAGGGAGCTGAGTTTTAGCTTCCAGTCGTTTCTTTCTCATCTGCGGCCAAAAGCAAACACGCGGCCCGTCGCAGAAAACTTCATTTGAATACACTCCCGAGCGGGGGTTCCACCGCGCTCATGCATTTCCTTGCTATTTATTGCCACCGCACAATAACTGGGGAATCATAGGTGTAATCCCTCAGAGCACACACACACACACACACACACACACACACACACACACACAGGCACACACACACGAGCTGTGCCCAAATCAGCCAACAGCAATAAGTGTTGTCCCGTGTAATGCGCAGGGACGCGGAGGGGAAAGGAACATCGTGTCACTCGGTGACCTCATTGCAAAATTATGAGTTTTTAGCGGCGCTAGCTCGTGTGCTCGTGCAAAGCGAGGGCCAGGAATGATTCCTATTTATACAGCCGTCCCGAAGGGCTCCTCCGGCTTTAAACCAACAAACCTGAGCCGCTTTTCTGTTTTTTTCCTTTTTTTGTGGGAACCTGTGTCCTTTCAAAGAGGCTTCTAAAGCTCATAACTCAGGACAAACTCATCCGCTGGAATGCCTCCTCTCTGGAAGCCGGAAAGGGGAGCGCGCTTTATTATGGAAATCCAGAGACGAATGCGGTTTCTTGTTAAAAAAAAAAAAAAGGCTTGGTATTTTCAGCACAAATAATTAAGAAAATAACCTTGGAGTGGAAACATAATTAGTTTGCGCTCCTGGCTGATTCATTAAATGGGAATTGTCCCAAATAAATGGGAGGGTTCGCCTCCGCGCCGCACGTCGGCCCCGGGGAAGGTTTGGCGGTGGAGCCCTGAAGGAGCGAGAGGGCGTCAGAGGTCGGCGCGAGTCGAACCGCCGTGATTAGCGTGTCGTCAGCCGCCTGGGGAAGCAGCGGCCGGCTGGGACGAGGGTCACGGACACTCCCAGCGTGTTCCAGGAACAAACTCATTCCACCAAACATCTCAGAAGTCAGTGAGAAATGATTCGTGTCACCGAGATTTATGTATGTGCATTTTAATAAGTGTGTGTGCGTGTGTGTGTGTGTGTGTGTGTGTGTGTGTGTGTGCAAATTAACACACCTGTCTTCCTCAAGGGGAAGTCGTCCTTGCTTTCAATGGGCGACGGCAGCATGTAGTGGCAGGGGGGGGGCGCGCCGCCCAGAGGGGGAGAGCTTTGGTCCAGGGGAGTGTGGGGG